>JACEGR010009322.1:0-27733 GCA_014170235.1 Listronotus bonariensis
AAATTATGAACTATAAAAAATGTCAATAAAAAGTCTAAACCAAAAAAGTATAAACACAACACAAAATCGTATAGTCGTCGAACCCACTAAACACTTAAAAAACAAAAAAAAACACCTTTTAGTACCTCTAAAAATCAAATAACTCGAAAGAAAATTCAAAGTCCATTACTGGATGAGAACCATCAATCAGTGACTTTGGTTTTGTTAAGAACAGTCAGTTCTGTCAATTTTTGGTAATTTCAGGTTAGCCACCCGAAAAATGGTACGTTGGAGAAACTATAGAAGGCGTTGTGTTTCGATTTCTAGAATATACATTAAAACCACATTATATTTGTTTATTTTCAGGGAATAACCGTAATAATATATATTTTTTAAATATTTTTATAAATAAACTATGTGATTTACAATTGACTAAACTGTTTTAAGCTTTATTTAATAATAAATATTAGATTCTATACACATAACAAGTAAAACTTAATTTAATCTGTTACAACTACTAGGGCTCAGAAACGCTTGGCTGGGTCTGCTAGTTATTAAATTAGTTTTTGTCAGTCTTTAATAACATCCCTTAGCCCACCTGAAATTATATATTGACGAAAAATACTAAAAAAAAGATATTTACACATGCTTTTGACCCTCGTTTACGGCCAGTGCACTAAAAAGAAGTAAAAACAAGTAAAAGCTAACTTGGAAAACCAAAAACCCCTTCATACCATAAATATCATGTGATAATTAAATATTGCGTAGAATGGAAAAAGGCCCGAATTTGGAAAAGTAAAATAAAAAGGACAATTTTGTTTTACTTTCTGGGAGCAAATTTACTTTACATCCCTTTTTACATTTTAAATTATGATTCTAAATTTTTAAAATGTGCCGATATGCACATAAATACCGAGTTTTATTTATCTAAGTGCCTTTGAGGCAACTTTTACGTAGTTTTCGTTATAAAAATATTTGTAAAGGTTAAAAAGTACCTTTAACAAGCTATATTTTTTGCCAGTTTCAGTGCGATAAATAAAGATTTTTTTTTAATTACTATGAAAAGGTCAAGTAAAGAAGGTGAATAGCCTTTTCTTGCCCATCATAGTCATGAGTTAAAAGTTCTTATAAAAATTTATTTATTTGTCTAAAAGCAGGTCTTGGAAGGTATTTGTCTTTACATTTTTATAAAAATACAAAAAAAAAGTACATCTAAGAAAAAAATGTGTCAGAAGCTTAACGCACTAAGAATTTCTTTAGTTCTAAAACTCTACAGTGAATAGGCTTCTAAAGCAGCATTTATTCGTTTTGGTGCGTCGAGTGCTTGGCAGATTTTTTATCACTCAAAATTACAATATTTTAACAAATATACTAAGTTTCATGATCGCTTTATGTAAGTTGCTATATATTTTTATACTACTTTTAAAAAATTTCAAGTCGAGTACCCAAACTTTTTAAAGACAAAAAAATTACAAAAACTTTTAATTTTTATGACTAAAATGGGCGAAAAAAGGCTGATCCTTATCCACCTCTTTTGGGTGTGCATCTTTCACTATTAAAAAGTTTTTTCAATTTAAGTGTGTTTTGTGTAATGATTACACAATAATTTATTAATTAATTGAGCATCGTTACCCTGTATATTATGTTAGGAGGTTACTTCTTTGTCTTGGAGTTGTAATGACTTTATTATTGATGATTTTATAAATAAAATACAAACAACTTACAAAATATATGTTTTTTATCTGAAACTTTCAAAACTACCAATTACAAATAAAAAATATCTTTAATGTTTTAATATTTACCCGATATTTATGTAACATGCAACATCAAATAATGACTTTATTTAATAAATGACCAGAAACCATTTATAACAATATATCTAGCCAGCTCTTTTATTGTAAAAGCTTTTTGCAAAAGTATTAGAAAACCGTTATTATCTACCATAATTAATATATAAATTATTTTGTGCTATGCAACCAATCCTAAAATTATCTCTGAAGCAGCCAATAGGGAATTGCCACGAAATATTACAATCAAAATTATGCACCTATAAAGACTGTCTCTATGGTGCGCAGTACTCGTAGATGACTTATATCAACTTCAACTAATGAAATACATATTAGTTTATATTCAGTGTAACTTCAAAAAAACACGTAATCTTGTTAAAAAAATATAAACACAAAAAAAAACAAAAAAAATGAATTTATTAAAAGAAGTGGATTCAAGTATAAAAATAATTAAGCCATTTACTAAAATTTTAGGAATCTGGACTGCAGAATGGACAAAAAACCTATTTAAAAGACAATGTTATGTTTGGATGGCTCGCATTATACGAGTTATTCTATTAGTTTCATTTATTTTGGTGATAACAAAGATATTCGAGACAAAAACAACTGATTCTGACACAAGAAATAGGTATTTTTGCATTTGTATTTTAATAAATAACGTCACATTAGCCCTAAAAACTGGTATACTTGTAAAGCAGGAAAAGAATCTTGTCAGAATATTTCAAAAAATAAAGCATGAGGAAGAAAAAATACACAAGTACTCAGATAGTAAAATGGTTGGAAAATACAATGAGCACGTTAAGTTTTGCAAAACAGTAAAATATGCTTTTATTTATGGACTGGGTCTATGTTCAGTGTTATATTATGGATTTGGAATAATAACATATCTTAACCTACACAACACAGACTATTTATACGAAAAAGAAATGAAACAATCAATTATGCAGTCATTTTGGTTACCATGGAAAGAAACTGATAATCCAATCTCTGTATTTTTGCTAAACGTAATATTTATATCAAATATGATGATTATTGTAATTGCTGTTAATGTTATTACTATTACAATTTTGACATTTATTGTGGCTCAGCTAAAATTGCTGCAAATATCAATAAAACAGTTAGACAGCACTAGCGAAAATAATTATAATAATGCTTTACGGAACATTGTAAATAAACACATTTCTATATTAAGGTTAGTTATTTTAAATAAAAGTAATTATTTATACAAAGTCTTACAACTTTTAAGCATTTTATTAATGGCTAAAGTAGAAATTTCCACATTTTTTTAAAAATCTTTTAACTAAAGACCACCGTACCGTAAATGTAGAGTAAGATAAAGTCTGTTGACTAAAAGAAAAAATTTCATCTGTAATGAAAACTCTATGACGCTCGTTTAAATCCCCATTAGCTTTGTGGGTCCTCTACCACTAGTTTTTATTTAAACTTTTTGAACTAACAAATTGTCTTTTAAGTAATTTCCTGGAATGTATTTAAGTTGGAAAATCACGCATCAGCCCCCAACAATAATCTGCTATCATATCGATCCTAACCCATCGGCCTTGGTACCTCTCCCCCATTGTTTTTGATGTCGTCGTAAAACCGTTCTTCTTGTTCATCGCTGAGATCTTCTAAGTTATGTTCAAAGTGATCTACATGACTATGTAGTAAGATGTCGGTTATTACCAAAATCGATTTTTTTAGCGAACGCCTCCTGACCACTAATTTTTAGGCTTTAAAAATTATCCATAGTAACAATGCTCTTAATTCGTGATTTAAACCGTGCTCAAATCATAAATTATGTTTGCATTTCCAATTTAAATACCATGGGATTTGTGGACTTTTTTCTTTTATTTTTTTTCATCAGAAAAAAATGGATGAAAAATATTCTCATCGCATATTCTGGAAATTCTCTCTGCAAAAAGTTTTCTTACGAATTTTTGATTAAGTCACTTCTTTGAGAGTGATTTACCGTCAAACGCTGAGTTTATATTAGGTTGTGGCCATCCTCGGGTATTTAATAGTAAACCGGCATTTTCGAATAAATCACTCTGTATATATACATCATCAATAAATATAAATTTAAAAAAGCTTTAAGAAAACACTACATTTGATATGTCTATCTCTTATAGTTTTAAAAATATGGCCATTAAAATCTAAAAATTATGTTAAATTTATCATTATATTTCTTTAAGCTTTAAGCTATAAGCACTAAGTTTGGTGTCCAAAATAAAATAGACACTATATCTACTATTTTTTAGATTTGGATGGCCATATTTTCAAAACTACAAGAGATAAACATATCAAATGTGTATGTATTTTCCTGAAGCTCTTTAAAATATTTATTAAATGGTGATGTAATATACCGCGTGTTTTAATAAAAATGCCGGTTTACTATTAAATTTTCGGGGATGGCCACACTTAATCCTAACTTAACGTTTGACGGTAAATAACTCTTAAAGGAGTGACTATATCAACAATTTGTAAAGGAACTTTTTGTTTAACGGTAAAGTTTCAATCAAAATCATAATATACAATGAGAAAATTGTTCCATCTTTTCTGTCTGAAAAAAAATAAATAAAATGTCCAAAAATCCCATGTTATTTAAATGGGAAAAGATATATAATTTTGGCACAATTTAAATCAGGAATTAGGAGCATTTCTACATTGGAAATTTTTTTTTAGGCTATAAACAAAAATGTTCGTTTAAAATAATCGATTTGGAAAATAGTCTAAATTATCCTCATATTACAGTTTAATATTTTAAAATGATAATAGCATTTTATCGACTGTTTTTCAGTTCTTAGCCTTTCCTCATTTTTCAATATTTTTTTACAACAGGTCTGTCCAGAGGTTTAAAATATTAATTTTGATATATAAGACTGTCACTTAATATGCAAGGATAGAAGGATGATTTTTTCTTGAGCAACCAAAGCATCCCTTAGTTGCTGTCCCTTTTGGATTCAGTGCCTTGATTGGGCTAGACTGTCCCAAAAACAATAGAACATGGGTATTTTGTATAGCCATTCTGTTGACCTAACAGAAAGTTACCTATTATTCAGATCGACAGCTTATAACCAATTGTTCTCAGCATATTTTATTTTTTATAGAAATTGTTTGATTCTTTAACGCAAAATAGTGGGTAATCAGCACAGAAGCATATTTATTTCCATTATGTAGGAGAACAGCTCTTATACTACTGTCAATAAAAAGGGCCAATCACTTTGCTTGATATTTTATACTAAAAAAATAGTACCCCGCCTACATCACTACAGTACCCAACTCAGCACGCTCCTTTTGAGAGGTCCAAATCTCTGATTAGATCATTGAGCTCGTCTTGTGAAAATGGTGTAGAGTTTGAAACGACGTACTTTTAACAGCACATTTAGTGTCTTTGCTTATTTGAAAAGTACCGGAAATTTACATTTTTACATTCTCAGAAAGTCCCAGCTAATGAAAAACTGATACTAGGACATCTGCTGAATGGGATTTTTTTTAATTCATAGGGTCCAATTTTTAATAATTTTATTTTAAAATTTACGTCCCAACAACCTTGCGCCCTGACGACTTGTACCTGGTAGGCATGGCACTGAAAAACCTATTTACTTGATTTGTCCATTTTCATGGCGATAAAAAATAACATTTTGTTAAAAATAAGAAGTACGGTAGTGGCATTAATATTTCAATTCACATGCTCACAATCTCTATCAATATCAGATTTTGCAATAGCGGTTAAAAAGATATTTAGGAATTAAGGTTCTACCAATCCAGTATTATATGTATTATGATACAGGGTGTTACAAATTCGTGTAGCACCATTAGGATCTAGAAGACGGTAACAGATACAAGGACGGTTCAATTGGAGCATTGTTGCACAATTTTATGCTTAACAATATTTAGACTCAAAAATTTTCCGCCGTTATCGAATTATCCGAAAAAGAAAAGAAACTTTGAGATACAGTCTCTGAGCCACCTGTATAAACTTTGTAATTTTAATTGGCTGAATATTTGGTTTTAAAGTAAACAAACTTTTTAATTCTAAAGCCAACGACCTATCACACTTTAAATTTATGCGACGTTTTAAACCAAAAAACCATAATTTACTGTTTTGCATTAAAATAAAAATGATTTTATTTTAAACCATTTACACTATTTTTTTCTAGCACTACTTATTATTTAACACTAGAAGTACGGGCGTCCCTAATTTGACCCATTTTAAATGTTCTTCCTGCTCTAGTTGTTAACTTATTAATGCGTACGATTGTAACTTTTTGTGACTTTTCATGAAATATGATGATTATTATTTATAAACTGTTAATAAATTTCTGTATAACACTAACTAGTTGGTTTAGTTACAAACCATTTACGTGCTAAGAAAATCTTACTAGATTTACTATTATGTTGTTGTTTAATTGTGGTAATTAAGTTTATTATTTGTGTTTATTAAATGCATCAAATAAAGTTTCCTTTTAATAAAAGCAGAGAAAAGACCTTCCTAATACTATTATAAATTCAAGTATCACAATTTGTCCGCTTAATAATCACATATTTATTGATATGCCCTAATTTAACCCTGTATCGCTTACTGTCTTTGAGGTCCTAATGGTGCCATCGAATTTGTAACACCCTGTACAATGGATTTTATTAATTTTTAGTTTTACAAACGAAGTAAACAGTACTTTACAGTATGTTGTGTTAAGTGAGTTTGTTATGAATTCAATACATATTGCAGCTGTAGCCATGGTTATGAAACATGCATTTAGTAGTAACATAAAGATTAGAAATATTTATTGTGCATTTTTTTTTTATTGTTGGACAAACCACGAAGGCTAAAAGCCTAAATATCAACGTACCGTGGGTGTCTTAAGCGAGGTAAGAGGGAGTTTGTTGACACGGGACTTAAATATTTGAAGATTTGGGGAAAAGGAACGACCTCCGCGGGCAGCAGGTTCCACATTCTAGAAACTCTAGGGATAAAAGAACGAACAAAGTGGGAAGTTCGAGGCTTGTCCACTTGGACCGTATAGGGATGCATACGTGCGGAACCCCGAGTTTCTCTGTTGGGAACCGTGAGTGGAGGAACTATACTGGACACTTCTTCAAAGGAAAAGCCGTGAAAGTACCTATAAAAAGCGATAAATCCCCCACAGCCCGACGATGGGCAAGAGAAGAAAGCCTTACTGTAAGTAAGGGATCATTAATGAGACGAATAGCTCTTCTTTAAATAGAATCAAGAATGCTTAGGGTTGTGGGGGACGCGATGCCCCAGATATGAAATATTCCAAGGGAGGTCGGATTTGGGACACATATAAAGTGTATAAATTAGAAGGGGAAAAATACTTTTTGGCTCGAAAAAGAAATCCAAGCTTTTTGAAGCTGCCGTGGATATAGATACAATGTGTTTATGCCAGTTAACGTTCCTTTCAAATGTGACGCCCACAAGATTGAAGGTGTCTTTGCTCTGCACAACTTTGCCGCTCATAAGTAGAGGATGAGTATTTGATGACTCTTTTCGCGATAAGGAACATGATTGTGTTTTGGATGCATTAAAATGGACGAGATTTTTGGTGCCCCAATCCAATATTAAATTAAGATCCTGGGAAAGAGATATCTGCATCGCTCTGCGTTTGTTTTCCAAATCGGGTTTAGTGATGGGTTTAGGAACCTGAAAACTGGAGTGCAGGGTACTATCATCGGCGAAACTATGAATGGAATTAGTTGTGGACGAGAGAAGGTCGTTGATGTGAAGAAAAAACAATGTTGGTGCAAGAACCGAGCCCCAAGGCACTCCAGCATTAACTTGGTGAAAGCTTGAAGAATAACCGTCCACAATAACTGACATACGTCAATCAGATAGTTAACTTGAGAGCCAAGTACAGAGTTTAGTTGACAGACCATAGGAGGGGAGTTTATTAAGAAGTGCGGCATGGCAGACCTGGTCAAAAGCTTTGGGTATATCAAGAGCAACGATCTGAGACTCACCTAGAAACTCAAGAGACATATTCTAGCAGTGTGATACGAAGGAAAGAAGATCTGCTGTAGATCTTTTGTGGCGAAATCCATACTGCCTGTCATGCAAAATTTTGTGTTTTTCTAAATACTGAGGAATTTGTGAATTAATTAATTTTTCTATTAGTTTACAAAGAACTGAGAGAATTGAAATTGGTCTATAGTTAGAGGGAAGAGATTTAGATCCTTTCTTGGGAATAGGGTAAACATGTGCAGCTTTCCAGCTCTCCGGAAAGATACCTGTGTCGTAAGAAATTCGAAAGAGCCGAGTTAAGATTGGTACATGTTCTGGAGCACATTTTTTTAAAACGACTGCTGGTATACCGTCCAGCCCAGACGATTTCTTGGTGTTAAGAGAAGAAAGGATAGGTTTAATGTATTTTACCTTAAAAATAATATCGGGCATTTTATGAGAAACTGGGGTATCCGCTGGCATTGGATAATTTACGGGAGGGTCAAGGGTTGAATTGGCAGCAAATTGTTTAGCAAATAATTCTGCCTTTCCTTTAGCGGTAGAAATAATTTCTTCTTCCAAAGTTAGTGGTGGAAAAGAACTGGTACAAAAATTCCTACTTATGTTTTTTGCAAAGGACCAGAAAGATTTGCTGCCATTTAAGCAATAAAGAACTTTGTTTTTAATACGATTGTCGAAGGAGACTTTGGCTTCAAAAATTGTTTGATTGTAGTAGTTTCTTTCTTCAATGCTGGCCTGTCGGTTTTCTAGACTAGGATCCTGTAGAAAAATTAATTATTAAAAGCATTTTGGTCAGCTTCAATAAAACAAAAAATCGTTGCTATAATGGACTTTTTTAAATAATAATTTACCAGTACCCAACTTATAGAGTTTATTTAATGACTTTTAAAATCTGCATGCAAGAATGCATTATTTTTATGACCTGCTTACAGTTATCTTTATTTAAATTTACTGTCTTACATTATAGTTGGATGGCGGTTACCGTTATTCTACAATGGGGTATCTTTTTATGGTAATATTACAAGTATTTGGTTTGGCTTGGGTAACTACTGAAATCAAAACTCAGGTTTGTATACCTACAAATAATAATACTTGTATATTAAAAGAAACATATTTAGTACGAATGTTAAAAAGTAAGTAAGGCTCGATACAAGCGGTGAGCGGGAGTGGCAGAGAGGTGAGCATATGATCGGTACCTCCGATCTTTACGTTAGCATAAAAGTATTTGTATTTTATAATCGAGCAGCTGCAGCAAACGTGACCGTTAAAGCGGCGCCACTGGCCGCTTGAACAAAACAACTATTATTAGCGGCAGTTTCTAAAGCCGCGTTCAGAATTGCAACAATTCGCCAAACATCGGTCCAAACAGACCAACCTATTTGCGCGCTTCTTTGTTGCAAAAAACCGACAAGCTCTGAATCACCCCGAAATCGTTCGCCAAGCCCTTGAAACGACGTAAATTCTGTCCACGTCCGCGCTATGTGGGGCTATGTGGCGCGTTATTCGGCACGGCTTGTTGTTGCAAGTCTGGATGCAGCATAATATCCGTAAACTAAATTCAAAATGCCACATACCGCAAAACATTAATGCAAGGATTCACCCCTCTGCCGCTCGCCGCTTTGTCTCGTAGCCAAAACGTAGGATTTATTTTAGTATTCAAAGTTTGCATAATAACAAGATACAGTGCAGTGTCGGTTCGCGGCTTTGAAAATAGGGGAAACAGTTTTTTTAACCTAAGATTTTACTATAAATAGTATAATATAGACGACCTCTTGCAAATGCCGAATTTAAAAACTCCTTTTGGTCCTCATTTGTGCGATAAAAGATTAGCGTATCGAATATAGCAAACACTTGGTCATAAATAGGTAATATTATGCCAATCACGAAATGCAAATCCAACACACGCGAACGTGACAAACTAAAAATGTATTACTAATCTAACCTTGCAGCTCAGCACAAATTAAGACGTCATTTCATTATCCTACACACAAGAATCAAATCGTCAAGAATCTCAAGTATGCATCCAGTCTGTAACACACTGAAAAAAAAAAAACAATGGAATTTGGATGTCTTTGTATTTTGAGTTGCCTATCTCTGGGGTCAGGTTTAAACTTAAAGGAAACAGATTTTTCTAAATTAAGCTATCTGCTATCTTGACCTTCATAAGTCTTGTTAGGTGCTTTTAAAAATGAATCTAAATGACACGAGTTTTTCATTATTTTACCGTAGAAAGTTTTGTAAAAGTAAATCATAATATAATCAAAAAAAAGAGGTTATTGAATTTAATTACTTTTGTTGTCAATAAAAAATGTCAACAATCTGACCATTAAACAGCATTTCTGCTATAATGGTGAAAATTTGGCTTTTGTACAGTGCGTCCAATCTAACTTGGCCACATTTTAAATGTTTATAACTTTTTATTTCTTAATTTAAAAAATGATCTAAAAACCAACTTGTAAAGTAAATTATTAAGTTTTCCTTGTATAATAAATACCTATTTATTTGTTTAAAAAGTCAGTAATTATAGTTACCTACCATGTAATTTCCTTAATATAAAATAACCAAATAATGGCAACATATTATTTCTTAAAGAGCGAAGCTACTGCAGATGCAATTTATCAAACGAAATGGTATGAGAAAAATAGCAAAAATAAAAAGTGTTGCTAATAATGATGATGATGGCACAACAGCCTTTAACAATTTCAAGAGGAGGATTTGGACCTATGACACTTGAAACAGTAGTAAAGGTAAGACAAAGGACTTAAATGAGGCGTTGAGAGCCAGAGCGGACCATCCCACAATTCAAAAAATTTACTTTAACGCTTATTTTTAATAGTATAACCCTTATTTATCAGAGCAAAGGTGGACTTAGTAAGCTACCACTACCCAATATTAATTCTTAGCCTACTTTGGCACTGATAAATAAGTTTTATGCCATTGAGGATAATCCTTGGAGTACAATTTTTTAAATTGTGGGTGGTCCACTCTGGCTCTTAACGCTTTAAATAAACTGTTACAGTTTCATAAAATAAGAAGAAGGGACCTTTTGGCCCAGATCTAGGGGAGGCATGCCCCGGACGGCACATTTCAGGTAGGCGTCCACTAGCGACGAACGGGCGGACGGGCTAGACCACTGGCGCTTCGCCTACTGGCTTGCGAACAAGTCAGAGTGCGTCCATTAGAAGAGCGTCGCATCGAAGCCGACGGCAGGAATTTATGTGTTGAAAAAAATTCGTCAATTCGTCCGTCTCTAGGGGATACGTACCTTTAAGGGGCGGCAAATTCAAGCATGGCAGACAGACATACAAGGTGTTAGTGACCACTGGGAATTTAAAAACTGTAAGAGATACAGAGTCCCTTTAGAATTCCAATTAAGTGCGTAACAGACACCTAGCATATCACGGATGGAAAAAACTTTTAAACAAAAAACTATTTGGGTTTTCTCCAGAATAAAATTAAAAAGTTTATGAAAATTAAAACTTTTATACATTATGTAGAACTATTCTGCTCTTACACAATATAATAAAAGTTGTTATTACTTTAAAAGAAATAAAATAATGAAATATTTAATATTAAGTTACTTACAATACAAAGGTTTTAATCTATAAATAAAGGTTCATTAGCACTCGGTTGAAACTATTTTAATCTAATAAAAGAAAATCTTAACAAGACGCCAGACGTGAACTGGGCCAATAGTTGCGTCTCAAAATTGTGGTAAATAGTTTACCAAAAATGTGGTAAACAGTTTACCTTTAATTTATATTTTTTTCAGTTTTCTAACAAGTTTATCAATAAGTTTTTAGGTAAACTATTTACCACATTGTTGAGACGCAACATTTGGCCCAGTTCTCGTCTGGCGTCTTGTTAAGATTTTATTTTATTAGATTAAAATAATTTCAACCGAGTGCTAATGAACCTTTGTTTATAGATTGAAACCTTTGCATTGTAAGTAACTTAATATTAAATATTTCATTATTTTATTTCTTTTAAAGTAATAATAACTTTTATTATATTGTGTAAGAGCAGAATAGTTCTACATAATGTATAAAAGTTCTAATTTTTATAAAATTCATAAAAGATTTAATTATTTTGGTCCGTACCAGTTTTTATTGTAGTAAGTAAACTCGCCACGTTAAAACGTAATTTAATAAAAAAATTAAAAATAATTTTAAAAAGATAAAACACTATTAAAGTTTCTTCAAACTTCCTAAATTAAAAAAAGTGTAACATAATGCAACTTTGCCCCAATTTAACTGACTTTTACGGTTTTTAACATCCCAATGGTCATCTTCGAATTCAAGACACCCTCCACATCACTCAGTCTATATTAGTCCAGTCGGCGAGAAAGAAGGAAAAATTTCTCAATGATTTATCTAAACATGCTATTTTTCAAAAGTTTTCATAATAAAAAACAAAAAAAGAAATTTTTAAAATATTTATTTTGACTACCTAATTTAAAAAGTAAAAATCACTTGTTACATAAAAAAAAATAGAATTTTAAGAGATAAGAAACTTTTCTTTGAAAACAAAATATTCACCACTGATATTATAAAATTTTAAATATTATTTGTGTGGAAAAGAATTCCTATTATTAACATTATTTACAATTATAACTTTAATAATTATTTTTAAAATTTTTAAATTAATACATATTTTTACAGTTTTTGTCTCATCTTTTATTTACCAAAAAGTAATTTTTACCCATCTCAAACAAACAATTTAAAAAAATAAAATTGATGGTTTTTTAAATTTTGTAAAATAATTTGGCATATATTAACAAAAAAAAACAAGGATAAATTCAGGGCAGACGAAATTTTTCCCTTTTAAAAAAAAAAGTAATATCCGGGACTTGAAATCTTTGTAAATCTTATTTAAATCTAGGATCATTTGGATATGACATAAATACCTTTTAAATGATTTATTGTCTATTAACATAAATACAGTAAGGTAAACATGTTGTGCCAATCTAAAAATATAATGGACGATTTTTGCCAAAATTTAAAGGGAAATCGACGAATTATCCTACTATAATTTTGATTTGTATTTTTCGTGTCTAATCTCTCTGCTAGTGTTTAACCTAATTGCTAAAATCGAGCTGTCACAGCATGTATACTATTTTAATTAATATTTCATGTTGTTCTTTTTTAGATTATACAAGCAGCATATTCATATGTTACACTTATGATGGATATTTAATTCACCAAGTTTAAAAAATTTTACACCACTTTAATTAGTCTCTGAGTACTTGCACTGACGATGAATAATAGGTTATTAAAAAGTACTAAAATGTAAACACAAATTGTTTAATAAATACTTACAACACCAACAATACCAACATATTTAAAGTAACAACCCACTATCTAAATATTAGAGTTAAAACACATACATATTTTATTACATATATTATCTTTTTTTTACCAGTAGCCTCAGGGCCGTATTAACTGTTTGAAGCGCCCTAGGCTAGAATTCCCGGAGCGCCTATTTTCCACCAAAAAAAAATTTGAAGAACAAAAAAGCCTTCTTTTCGCGCCCATTTCATTCCAAAACACCTTATTCACAGAGAAATTAGTCACCAAAAATCCCCACCCGACCTAAACTTTTTCAAAACTCCCTGTCTAGCGCCTATTACTCCCCTGTCTGGCGCCTATTTTTCCATGGCGCCCTAGGCTGTAGCCTAGTCAGCCTAATGGATAATACGGCACTGAGTAGCCTTTTTTACACGGGAAAAACTAAATTGTTAGTTTTGTCACGTGTACCTAGTTTTTCTGGTTTAAAATCATAGGTATAAAAACTTGCTACTCTCATTTAACCCTTCTTAATCAAGGTAAGTAAAATATGATATTTTTTATAGTAAAAACATTTTTGAGAAACCAAATTCTTAAGAAACCAGCCAAATATTAGTCATAACCTAACATATTTTTGTTTTATTTTTTAATGGCCAATAGTGCCTGGGCTAGTTATAAAATAGGCTTTTTAGAAAAAATCCTTTTTAAAACCTATTTTTTGACCAGTCAACCACGAATATTCACACCGCCATTAGCGGCGCTTTAACCCAACCTGTCAATTTTGCCATGTTTCAGGTGTCGGATTGGGCGAACGCGTCACTTGTTTTGTTGGACAAGTTTATCACAAAATTTTACATGAAATTTTTAATTATTGTGCCAAAAATGGTTAAAAATACAGTCACGAGACCAACGCTCAAAATTGTCATGTTTCGGGTATCGAACTGGGAGGGTTACGCCGGCCACAGACGCTCAGGTCTACCCATGGTCTACCTGACAGCTTTTTTATTCAGTTAGACCTGAGTGTGTGTGGGCAAAACTGTACAGTTTTTTTACCCGTTCAGGCGACCGAAATAAAATTAAAAGATCCCATTTGTACCCGCCACAGACACTCAGGTCGAGCGGAGAGATTGAAAAGTTTTTTAACCCGTTTATTTTAAAAGGCGACCGAAGCCGGCATCTTTGGTAAACTCGAGGTTGTACTGGTTTATGTGTAATTGGAAAAATACATAGTAATTGATTATGGCAACAGGATTTTAAAACAATGCACAACATTTTTGGGTTGTTTTTTTTAATCGAAAAGATGAAATTACAGTTAAACTCCATTTAATTACTTTATAATTATAAATATAATTTAAATGTCATAAAAAATACCAAAATTAAATAAATGTAATATATAAGGTGTCCCATTGAATAAAAGCTTGTGTGTATGACTATGGTTACCATAAATTCTTTAGTCAAATTAAAATAAGACAAATAACTTTGTTTTCTAATTAATGCATTTATTGATATTTCGAATGCTTGCTACATTTTCAAACCGAAAATGTAGCAAAGCTTCAAGACTGCAGTCACAATGTTAATAAATACAGTGATATGAAATAAAGCTATTTGTCTCATTTTAATTTAAAATGTACTATCACAAAGTAACGGACAACTCAATTCAGTAACTCTTTAGTCAATATCGAAACACCTTTATTTCTGTTATGTTAAGCGGGAGGGGAGCACTATTTTAAACTTAAATGTTTAAAAAAATTGTTTATAACAACAAAACGCAAACATAACACAACCCCACAAAAAAATAAAAGTCAAGACCCAGAGGATAGACCCCACTATTTCTATGTATTTTGGGGTGCTAAAATGATATATGATATGATAATAAATTTTATATGTTCAATTTTCCCTCACCACCGACCGCCCCAAGATGGGTAAAATGTAACCTATCCTAAAAAATCAAAATTTATATGAACTCCTACATGGTTGGGTGCACTAAAACTGATCGTGACGAATAAAAATAATTTCGACTCCTGGTCACCTTCTAGACCGCCCCAAAACCTCCCCAGGGTGGTAAAATGTAACAACGAAATTACTATCCAGCAATTTATTATCTTCAGTGCAACCGAATTGTTTTCAAATTTAGGGACGTTATATTGTATCATCGGATGCCAATTTTAGATATAATTGCACCTGTGTATTGCTTCCGGTTTAACCGGAAGTGATATAAACTTTGATATTTTAAATGAAACACCCTGTATATTTTTAAGGATTTAAATTCTACAAGTCATTCCTGATATAAAACCTTAAATAAATCTATAACCTAACTTTTTTTGGTTTTGGAGAAAATGGCATTTGAAAATGTTCCAACAACAGCACGATATGCAACATCACAAAAATTTAAAATGCTTAAAATAGTTCTTTTAATAGACTCTACCTAAAGAGACCTTTTAATACTACTTCCTGTTTAACCGAAAGTGCTTTAAAAATTAAACTTCAAAGTATGATAACCCTGGTAATATTATTATGTAAACTGGCTGTTAAAAAAGAAAAGGAGTATTTAACAATACTTGTTTACTTGTTTCGCGGTCAATTAAAAAACACACATTTAAAAATTATTATGTCCAAAACTACGTTAGTTTTTATTTAAAATAAATCTTCTTGTATTTTACATTGTTAAAGAGCTTATAAAAAGGCCTTTTTAAAAATGTCATAGCCAACTATTGTTTCCATTCAAAAATGTAAGGTAATGTCGTAGGTCAAAAACGGATCATTAAATTAAATACCGAGTTATACCTTTCTATTAAGAAGATAATTATCTACAAGTTCCCTATTTACACTTTTTTTATATTTTGAATATTAATTGAGCTAGGGAAAAAGATGGACAAAACGTTGTTTTTAAAATCTAGTAAGCCATGATTATTTTGAACCAAATAAAAAGCGATTTTAACTAAGCTCTAAAAAATACAATTTTTCACCAATTAATCATCTCTGTAGTGGCAGCGGTTTTCAAGATCACTGTACTAAACATCGAAAATAGCTTACCCTGTATAATACATTTTGTCAAACAAGAAAAATATTTAAAGGCCTCGATAAAAAATATTCTATTCCTAAAAAAAAATCCTAAAAATACAAAAAAAAACGAAACTATTTACATATACATATTGTGGCACAGCAATACCGTATTTTCATTAAACCCAAACATTTATTTTAATTATATAACTTTTAATTATTATATTCTTTACCTGCTTAACTTTATTATTTATTAAATAGAAATCTGTTCTCTGGCCGACCGGAGGAAAAAAACTATGCAGTTAAACCTGATTGCCCCACACACGCTCAGGTCTCGGGTCTACCTGAATAAAAAACTGTACAGGTCTACCGGTCAGGTAGACCGTGGGTAGACCTGAGCGTGTGTGCCCAGCGATTACGTTACTGTAACCCTTACCATTTTTGATTTAATATTTAAAAATATTATGTAAAACATTGTTGTAAACTTGTCCGGTAAAAAGTGACGCGTTCGACCAATCCGACACCCGAAAAATGTTAAATTTGATAGAATGGGTTTAAGTGTTTCATAGACGGCGGTATAAATATTCATGGTAGACTCGTCCAAAATAGTTTTTAAATAAGTGTTAAAATGGTTATCATCATAAAATCTATTTTATTGCTCGCCCAGGCACAACAAGGTTAGATTCTGATCACATAAAAGCTAAATGTTGACATTAAGTAGGTGCAAACACTTACTCAAAAATAAAGTTCTTTAATGAAACCCCATTATACAGGGTCATCCAAATTAAGTGTTTGTTATTGGTAACTTCGTTATTATTTGAACTACGAAATAGTTTAAATTAGCAAACTAGTAACATTTTTCACGCTCTTTAAGACTGAAGATTAGAAAAACAATTGGCAATCGGGTTTCTGAGTTATACAGCAAAATACCCTTTTTTAAATGGAACACTATACACACTATATTTTATCACCATAAAAAAAAACTTCTTCTCCTTGAAAAAAGTTCACATGTGATATATCCAATTTTCATGGTTTCGGAAATAAAGCCATCCTCAGAAATTTTATGGTACACTGGCATTTTTAAATAAAACACCCTGTATTTTACATTACCAATAAATAGATATTTAAAAGAGCTTTAAAAAATACAACATTTGATACGTCTATCTCTTATAGTTTTGGAAATATGGCCATTCAAATCTAAAAAATTTAAATTTCCATTATATCACAGCTTTAAGCTATAAGCAATAAGTTTTAGTGTCAAAAATAAAACGGGGAAAATATCTACTATTACTATAATTAGTCAATTTGCATCAATCTTGTAATGTTATTAGTTTATTTGATTTCCCGAAGTATTAATAAAAAAACATTTTTAAATAAAAAATAACAATATATTCATACTCAATCAATACTCACGTATTATTCAGAGGATGTAACAATACAATAAATTTTTATTTTTAAATACTTATTACATCACTTTCTATTGAATATTATCTTTAAAATATCTTTTAAATGATGATACCATATACAGGGTGTTTTATATAAAAATCCAGTTTACTATTAAACTCCTGAGGATGGCCATATTTCCGAAACTATAAAAATTGGATACATTACATACAGACTTTTTTAAAGGATATTGAAAAACTTCCTAATGGTGATAAAATATACAGCGTGTTCCATTTAAAAAGGGATATTTCGCTGTATAACTCAGCAACCCGATTGTCAATTGTTTTTTTTTAATCTTTAGTCCGAAAAAGCGTGAAAAAAGCTACTAGTTTGCTAATTTAAACTGTGACCCTGTATAGGCTTGTTCCATCAGGCTGTTCGAAATGTTTGCAAACCGTTCGTATTTTGCGCACTTTAAATTTGCCGTTCCAGCAGTGCCATTATACAATTGTTTGTTGTTCCAGCAGTGGTTTTAGGATGTTGAAAACATGTTAGAAACTGTTTGAAAAGTTTGCAAACTTTCTTTAAACATTACTGACAAATTTTTGACATAACCTTTCTTGAATTGACGTATAAAGCTAGTATGCACGTTTATTTTTCGTTCCAGCAGAGAACTGTTTCCAACATTTCCGACTAATGTTAGTAACAATTTCTGCGTTTTACGATTGTTGCTAACATGTTTCCAACATTCTGCTGGAACAAATCTTGTAAAGTAATCTAGTGTTATAGTTTAAATCTCATTAGTTAAGCACTTTTTGTTCTATACCTAAAATAGTATTGTATTTAAATTTGAACGTAATATATGTTATTAGAAATATCTGTAGCAAATAAATATTTTTTAATCTCTGTGACAACAAATGAGAGTTAACCAATCTTTTTCCTATTCCGTCAACATTGTAAAGCACTAAAACATGTAGTATTTGCATTTCAGACACGGTGGGTATCGAACCGGCGACTTCTGGCTTCAAAGATTAAGGCTTTATTCACTGCGCCACCAAGGTGATAATATGCATAGCATTTATTAATTTAAAGAATTAAAGTTATGGAATATAAAACTGACAACTTAAAATTTTGACTAAGCACTCTCGACCATTTTGTAAAAAATGTCGAGAATGCTGTGCTCTTGGCAAAAAAATTTTACCTTTTCCATAAACATTTTTAAGATTAAGTTTTCTCCTACCTTGTTTATAAAAAAAATGGTTACAATCTTTAGCAACTTTAATTAATACACAGCTGGTCTTCAAAAGTTTTACCAAATGGAATACTGCCGAATACTTTTTAATTATTAACTTTATGTACAAAATGCTTTTTTAAAAAATGTCCTGCTTGGTAAAAATAAATTTTTATAAGAATATTTCTATGTTGGATGTATAGGGTACCAAGGACCCGTTTTCAAATTGGTAAAAGACATTGAATCGTAAAACTTGTTTTAATATATTATTTTTATTAAAGCTAAAATTAGGCTTTATTTAAGTAATTAATTAATAAAAAATTATTTACTAAAAAAACTTTTAGCGATAATCTACTTAGCCTAAAATTGCCCTTTTTAATATATTTTTAAATATTTGATTATATTTGCTTACCCATATGCTTTCTGTTTACTTTAAAAAATTTAGCTAGTCTAATCTTCTCAAATTCTTCTTGAATACGACCTAATTTTGGCTATACTCGGACTAATATTCCTTTAATACGTATTTTTATTTATTAAAAAACAGCAAAATCTTAACATCATTATCAACAAAATAAATCATAAAATATTTTATTATATGGCTAAACAATTTTTACTATTCATTTCATCTGGTTAAGATACCTTATAGGTGTAGCTAGTTACTTTTTTCAAAAGACTGTCCATCAGACATTTCACTTTTTAATTTAAAAAAATATAGATTTTTAGTAAGTTTGTAAGTTTTTGGTAAACTGTTTACCACATTTTTGGTAAACTATTTACCATATTTTTGAGACGCAATCATTAGCTCTGTTCCCGTCTGGCGTTTTGTTAAGATTTTATTTTATTGAATTAAAATAATTTCAACCGAGCTAATAAAGCTTTGTATCGTAGGTAACTTTTTATTAAATTATTCAATATTTTATTTTTTTTTTGTAATTTTAACTTTTATTATATTGTGCAATGACAGAATAGTTCTTCATTGGATATAAAAGTTTAAACTTTTCTAAAATGTTTAATAAACTTTTTAATTTGTTCTGGAGAAAAGCCAAATATATATTTTTAATTAAAATTACTTCATTGCTTACAAGGAGCAAATCAAGATGCGTATACATATAGGTCTGACCACACATAACCGCAACGAGCGCGCAGGAGTACGTATCGCTGGTTAAATGTAGGGAGTGCGGTGCAAAAAGTTTTGTATTTTATAAAATTGCACCAATATGAGTCAGTTATACTACGCTTTAAATTACATCTGAGGCACGATTTTCGACTTGGAAAGTAGAAATTTCTAAAGAAAGTGTTTCCTTCGCTCACTTTAAATTGCCTACTTTTGATTGTAATAAAAAAGCAAACAAAACAGCTTTTCTATCAGAAATTTCTACTTCCTAATTTCAAAATCGGTGGCCTGATCGTAAAATAAACCTTTACAAGTAAAGAAACACAGTTTTAAAGTTTGGCTAGATATAACCGCACCGTAGCACGGATGTGTCACGGTTTTGAAATGTACCATTGTAATCAGATGCCGTATACGTAATATTCACCGCACAGTGCCCGACCACATACCCTGCACCGCATATTAACAAGTGAACACACATCACCTACCAATGGTTGTACGTCACGCCGCGTCAGCTGCGACGCATTTTTATTTAGTCAGTTTGCATCAAACTTAGTAATAGTTAATAGTTTATTTGATTTCTCGGAATATTAATTTTAAAAAAACATTTTTAAATAAACATAATAACAATATAAGTTTTACTCACGTATTATTCACAGGATGTAATTAACTATCGAAAAATGGAAGTTCTCGGCTGGAAATGTTTCTGCGATATACTTTGGTTACACAAATTAAATACTGTTATAAAATATGTCCACAATGTTGCAAAAAGTATTGCCAGTATGCAGTGGCGCATATAGCCTCTGAGTTTTGGGGGGCTTTGGCCCCTGTTTATAGAGTATATTTGCCGAAAAACACTAATATACTTTAAATGTTTAATATCTTTGGGGGCTAATCGTCGTCTCGGGGGCTAAGCCTGATGTTACAATGTAACATATATTATTAAATTAAATTCTCAAATGTAACTGTTATGTTGTTACAATATAACAAAAACTGTATGTTTTTAATGCCTAATACATTACTTTCTATTGAATTAATTGTTTACAACAACCAACCATAAACTACTTACTTTTTGTTTTTATACGTAATGAACTGAAACGAAAGTTCACGCCAGGAAAACTCAACGTTCGGGAAATATCGGCGCTACTCGATCCACGTATGATTTCATTGGCTGGGCATATTTCCGAGCGTACGATGCAACGTACAATCACCGTCAAAATTTAAAATTTATACAAAACGCACCGAGACACGGTCGTGTTACGGTGCGGGTCTTGTGGGGCATCCGTGCGGTGTGGCCCGACTTTTCCTAAAATTCACTCAAGGTTGGGATTAAAAGAAACAGAGATAAGTAGTAAAATCTGTTTTATTTAAACAAAGGACAGATTTACTCAGATTTACAAAAATGCTTTTTATATGTATTAGGGCATAAGAAGTGATTTTGCATTTTTCCGATATAATTTACCCCATTTTCCTCTATCACAGTAAATCCGGGCTCGGTGCGGCCCCGATGAGGTTATGTGTGGCCAGACCTGAACTCGTAAAAAGTGACGTCACAAGGAAGGCAAGACTTGTACGTGTCACACGCGCGGCGTGGGGATCTGCATATGGAGACGCGTGTGTCGCAAACCCGTGCCACTACCACAAAAGTAACGCATGCTTGAGTCACAACTCGCGCCACGTCAATTTGTGCCTTGCCTAAAGGGTGCCCTATGGTTTACGATAGTTGTAAAACGTTTTTAGTTTTACGCCAATAACTTTATATTTTATTGACAATAAAATAGTTTTTATTCATGCTTTTAAAATACCAAAAAAAAAAAAATCACAGTAAACGTACGCCAATGGAATAATAGTCCTCTTGTAACTGAATATGGTAATAATTTAGTCTAAATGTAATTTGACGTAGCTGTTTTAAGACTCTTTATTCATTTTAATTCGCTGCAACATTGTTCATTCCTCCGGAGCCACCTGTGTCAAATTACAGAGACATACAAAAAGCCGTCCCTATGGAGACTAGACAAGAAAATAAAAATTTTATTTTAGGATTTATAGGTTTAAAACGTAAAAAGAAACTTTTAAATTAAAACTTGTTTTGTTTGTTTGTTTGCTGAAGTTAATTAATAAATTTAATTTTGAATTAGCACTGTCTAAAGAAATGGGAGTTTATTATTTTTTGTCTTCTGTTTAACATAAAAGTCAATATACACATTAGACATATCCTATAGAATTAAACTGCGAATATAAACTTTTTATCAAAAGAAAAGAATTGGAAAAACATATTTTCTGTATAAATCAACAAAATTTTTGTTTTAATATACCTTTAGAAGTTCTGGATACCTTTTTAATTATAAACTTTACAAAAAAAGTACCTCTTCATAAAAAGTCCGGCTTGGGGAAAATAAAATACAAAAAAATGTATGTTGAATGTACAGGCTGAAAAAAAGGCTTGTTTCCATATTATTATACAGGCTATTTCCTAACTACGGTACGCAACATTAAATAGTGATTTCCTATGTCATTTTATAAAGAAAAATCAAAGTTGCTTTGTCGCTAAGATACGTTAAAGTTTTTAAAAAAGATGGTATTTTATGAAATCGGTACGTTTGTTTAATGTAATAAAGCGCTTGTAAATATCTAACTAGATTGACTTTATTGGTTCGAGTGGTATCTTAGTGGGCACCACAGTCAATATTATTCAGAGAAGAATGTGGGTCACTGGTTTTTTAGGAAGGTTTTATATTTTTTTCTATGAAGCAACCAAAAATTTAACATTTTGTTGTACATTTTTTTCGTATCTGGCTTTGTATTTACCATATATTTATAAAATACCGACATTAAAAAATGAACGCCCTTAATCTTAGAAACCAAGCAATTCCGAACCTATGTTTACAAGAAAGAATATAACATAAAAAATCACCTTTAAAAGTTTCTTACCGTAGTTATAAAACAACCTGTATTTTAATTTTTTAAAAGTACTTTTTATGCCACCCTATACATTCAACATACAAGTATTTTTGTGGAAATGTATTTTCTCATCAAGCAGAACTTTTACAAAAAGGAACTTTTTCGTAAAGTAAATGTTTAAAAACTCTTTCATTTGAATCAGAACTTCCGAAGATACGCTGTATTGTGATATTAAGCTGCGTTCAGACTTGCAACAATTCGCCAAACATCGGTCCAAACAAACCAACCTATTTGCGCGCTCCTTTGATGTAAAAACCGACAAGCCCTAAATCACCGCGGAATCATTCCCCAAGCCCTTGGAACGACGTGAATTCCGTCCACATCCACGTCTGCGGTATGTGGGGCTATGAGGCGCGCTCTTCGGCGCGGCGACTTGTTGCAAGTCTGGATGCAGCATTAGAATTAAACGTGAATTTTATAAACATCTTTTTGCTAGAAAAAAATTAAAGACAGATAATTAAAAAAATTAACCTACGGTATATTTAGATATACCTACACCAATGTTTTTTTTTATATTGATTTATATTTAATGTATAATACTTTTTTAAATTTAAAATTTAAAAAACATTACGGTATGAAATTGAGGAGAACAAAAGGTATTGTATTATTTCTGTCATGTAGGATAAAAAACATTGCCATTATACAGCGTGTGTCAAAAATTTTGAGAATATTTTTTTTTAATAATATAGCTTTGACCGTAATTTTTTAGGCAACACTGTAGTAATACCTTTGTTTACATACTATAATTTTTATAAAATAGTTTTTATCCGCTAAACAGATGGGAGCAGGTCGCTTCCTATTGGGATCTTAGACTATATGTTCTTTAATAAATAATAATACAGAGTTATTTTTAGATTGGTACTTTTCTTTTAACACTGTATAGAATGCAAGTTAAAGTTTTAAGAAAAAAATATTTTTTAGCAAAGCTTTTCTAGCACTTCAGATATTTCTACAAAATCTAGTACACTTCTTTATTGGGTGGTCTTCTTGTTGGGTACACACCTGGAAAGAATGGGACCGCTCCGGTCCTGTTCCCGGGGTATACGAGCTGACCCTGTTCAGCCCTATTGACCTCATTGAACTGGCCGGTCGCCTGAAACAAAATAAAAGAAACGGTCACTCATGACACATATGTCAAACTATTTTCAGTTTGCGATACAAAAATAATCTAAAATTTTAATCATTTTTAACTTAAATATTAGCTAATTTTTTATTTTAATTTCTTAATTTAATTTTTAACTTAACAACGGTGGCAGACTTGCCACCGAAACGTCGTTTTTTAATTAGAATGTTTTGTTTTTTAGGTGGTTTTTCTTTTATTTTGTTTAAGGCGACCGGCCAGTTCATAGGGGTCAATAGGGCTGAACAGAGTCAGCTCGTATACCCCGGGACCAGGACCGAAGCGGTCCCATTCTTTCGAGGCGTGTACCCAACAAGAAGACCACCCAATAAATGAACCCGCCTAACCAATATAGAGCATATCTCCAATACACTTCTTTAACCACTACATTAAATTTTTTGCTGTAACAGTTATTTTAAAACATTTTACTAGTGGCGTTCGAACATGATTTGTATTTTTTTTTTTCAAGGAAAAAATGGTGCGCCGCCTTTTTTATTTTTAGTTATTATTATTTGAAAAATACTTACTGACCTGGTGTTTCTTCGTGGGACAGACGGTTTCTGTTTAAAAAATAAAAGCCATTTTAATGCAAGGCAACATCGCTCAAATCTGATATAGTGTTTATTTTTCAGTTAAGTATTTAACTGTGTAAGAATAGGCCATAACTTTTAAATTAAATTTAAATTTTGTATGTATGGGATATTTCTTTGATACAGATTAAAAACAAAACCACAAATTTTACATACAAAACACTATATCAGATTTTAGCGATTTTGCAATGTATAAAAGTGGCTTTTATTTCTTTAAACGAAAACCCTTCGTTGTACAAGCAAATTAGCAAGAGACCAAATTTCCTCCAAAGTAATTTAAGTAATTTTAAAACTAATTTTAGTTTGGAGAAAATAGCAGTAAAGAACTATTTAATTTTTTTTTAATTCCATACAAATCTTTTTTTTTAATTTTACAGCAAAAAATTAAATGTAATAGTCAAAAGAAATATACCAATGTCGAAAAATTGGGAGTGGTAGGCAAGTTATAATAAAAAAGGCATTTTTTTTCTTAAAACCTGTATCTTGAAAATTAAGCATTTTCGTACATCATTTTATTTAAATATTTTCTTACTTTCATGAATCCTATACAGTGTTAAAAAAAGTACTAACTATAAAATAATCCTGTATTTTTAAATTGCATACACTAAAAATTGACTGCATCAATAAAATAATAAAAAAATATTTCTTGTTATATCCAACAAATAACCAAACGTGAAGTTTTTATGAGGATCCAAGTTTATCGAATCAATATTTCTATTTGAAATTGAAGTTTTGTATGAAAAAGCACTTAGAGGAGGACATGCACGATTAATGAAAGGTCCAGGTTTATTAAAAAGAAAACTGTCCAACCACCGGCGATTAATTTCAAGCACCTGCACTATGTTACGTATAAAAAGAAATATTGAAAAATATAATTGCATTACATTTTAGCAAAAAGGGTGGTTATTACGGTATTACGGTACAAAATTTTTTTTTTTTAAATCCTGCGTAATTTTGTTTGTGAGATTATGTTTAAACAAAAGTTATTATTTTATTTTGTCTATGGATACTTTTATACGCAAAAAACACAAGACACAAAAAAAGTTTAACTTTTAGTTGCCTATTCAAAAAGATAGATAAAAAGTACTTAAAATGTCAGTGGCGTACTTTTTTATAGTATTGGCTGTGGTGATCACTGGGACTTCACTGCACCGAATAATTGTAATCTGGTTAGGGCTAAATAAGTGCCATTATTACTTTTAACAGCCAAATTTTAACCAAATTAGTTTATGAATGATTAAATTATTTATAAAATTCCTTCTCTTTTTAAATTCATTGCCCTAAATTTGAGAAACAAAGTACTTAACACGACAACAAACATATTTAAAATGGGAGAGGTACTAAATTTTTTTTATTAAAGAAAAAAATTGAGTGTAGTTTAAAATTATGCTTTATCAATCTATTGATATCATTTTATTGATAAAATTATGAAAAGTGATTTGCCGAAATAAATAAAAACTATTATCTGAATAGTAAAAATTTTCTCTTTAATGTGGAATTTATACTCAATATGGTATATACCAGCGTTTCTTAACTTTTTTCAGTCCCCGGACCCCTAGAAAATTAAGCACAATTTAAAGGACCTCCTAAATTAAAATCTCAATTAAATAAGGAAAATTTATTAAAGTACTGAAAAAACTATTACATTTATTTATTTATTAATTTAAACGTCCATAGATAAGACCGTGGACCCCCAGGGTTCCGGAGACTACAGGTTAAGAAACGCTGGTAAAATAATTAACATTAAACATTTTTACCTACTAACTAACATTTTAATTAACACTAAAGAAAAACGTATCAAAAGGAAATTTATTTTACAAATAATTTATTATAACTATAATTTAAAATATTGTGACGTTTAATTTTGTAATACATATGTGACGTAGGATTTTTTAAATAACATATAGGGCCACTTTACGTCACTGGGGCAAATGTACCATATGGAACTATCTTCTTGGATCATAAGACCGGTGGACCATCAAAATTAACTTTGCATTTTTTTAAAACCAACCTAACTTATTTAACTAACTTAATTTGGTACGGGCATACCCCCACTAGGGGTAGCCCGTACGGGGCTTAGCTAGAACTTTAACTTTAAACTTAGCTTCACTTCTACTACCTACTTCTTATCTAATCTTATAATATTTTCTAATTTCTTTCTCTCTTCTTTAAATATCAAATTTTCCAGTGTTTGTTTTGCATTTCTACGCGACCCAGTTTGTTTAATGTTTTTATTTTATTATTATAAGAGTAACCTAGAAAATTGTTTAATTTATACTTTTAAAACTTTGACACCTCACGTATATCTTTATTTAGCTAGTTTCCCAATGTTAAGTTACCTAATTAAAATGTATACTTATTTTAAATTTCCCAAAAATGTATATTTTTAAAATTTCCAAAATGTATACTTTTTTATACTAGGTGTTCACAATATATCAAAAGATCTTTTTTATTATCGCCTTTATGTAAATCTAAAGTAAAAAGTAACTTAATATTTTTTAAATTTACATTTAATAATATTATGGACCTTTTGAAATATGTCGCCTGATACCGCAATTTTTTTTTAATTTCAATGTCATTTCATCCTTCGTTATTCGAACACGTTTACATCTAAGTGCTTTTTGTGAACAAATCTACTCTTCGATGACGATATCGATTTCGATTTGTCCAGACTTTCTATTGTTAACTATCCTCTTCAACATTAAATGGAAAATTCTTTTTATTTTTAATACCTGGGCTTATAAAATTTAATTTATATTCGAGTAAAGAAGGGGCAATTTAATTTTTTTAAAAAGGCTAGCATTTTTGTAATTACCTAAAATAAAATGTAAAATGAAAACATGTATTTCACAGACTAAGTATTGTTTTTTTACAGTCCAATATTATATTTCCCAACAAATGATGAAAGTTCCAGCACATATTTTCTTTTTCATACATACGTTTTAGGGCACCTGTAACCAGGGAGCCCTGTATAATTCATTAATACGGCCATGGGCGTAGCCAGGTACTGCGGGGGAAGCTGCCCCCGTAGTCATGGACAAAATTATTACTTATTTTATAGATTTTACATTTATATGTAAATTTAGGAACCCTGCAACAATAAATACATTCAAAATATAAAAATATTTCCCAAATCGTTAAAAAAAATTAAGGCATATATTTATAATTTTATTTTATAAAAAAAAGTTCATATGAACAAAGGCTTGGAAATATATTGATTTCAAGATACAGAATGTTAAACTCATTAAAAGGACGGTATTTTAGGGGTTCCCTACCGCTAAGTAGAGAATTACTTACGGTAACCTA
>JACEGR010009323.1:0-27702 GCA_014170235.1 Listronotus bonariensis
ATTTCCATAACACCCTGTATATATATATATATATATATATATATATATATATATATATATATATATATATATATATATATATATATATATATATATAGATATTTCTACAGAACCAGCTAATACATAAGGTTAGTAGGCATTCAGTCATTAATTTTTTTAAATATAATAATGATATAATTATTAAACGAATTTATAGCTAAGTACAATTTATTTCATACTTCCATTATACTGTTAATTTTCCAATAATGGAACGAAATGGCAACTTTTGCTTTCGTGTATAAAGTTCGATGTCGTAAAGTTTAATGGCGGCGGCACTAATTTATAAATCTGAGTTTACTTTCAAATTCAATTAAGATTTATATGGCTTGACGCGTCAAAGGGTAATATAAAATAAACAGCTTTTTTATTTATTTTTAATGTCATAAGCTACACTTTTGCCGTTACATTATCAGGGAGACATGCAATAAGATTTTTTTTCAATAGATAGTACAATGTATAGTAAGACCGATATTTATTTCATTCTGAAAGCGATGCCGCCAAGTACACAAAAATGATAAAGCAAATAAACCCTTTTGTGAACAATGATTTATTGCAGCAAAAAGTATTCAACCCCACGACTACGCCACGCGTTATAGTTTTTATGGCACGCCAGAGACGAAATAAGGGGATGTTTTTTAAGTACGTGATACGTGTTTTCGCAATATTTTTATTTATTTATCTAAAAATATGTAATCCGGCTCTGTCAGAGGCTATGCGCTTTCGAAAAGGTTTGTTTACTTTATCATTTTTTGTGTACTTGGCGGCATTGCTTTCAGAATAAAATAAATATGGTTCTAACTAGGGCTGGCAACCGAAACCGTTTTTTCGGTTAACCGCGGTTTTGGCCAAAACCGAAAATCGGTATTCGAAATCCGGTTTCGTATACCGGTTAACCGGTTTTGAAAAACCGGTTCTCGAATATCGGTTAACCGGGTTTAAAAAGCGGTTTTCAAATACCGGTTTTTGGATATTCGGACCAAAATCGAAAAGCGGTTCTTCGAATATCAATTAATATGTTTTTGGCTGATTGCGGTTTATATCTAAAAAAGAAAAACCGCTCATTTTGTAGAATCGGATATTGGTTGACAGATTATACAGGGTGGTTTATTTAACCTTAGACAGGCAAATAACCAAAAACGGCGCTTTTTAGAAAAAAATATTTCTAATAAGAATTGTTTAAAATAAAGGAGCAAATTTAATGGTATTATTATTCAAAACTTATAATATATAATATATCGGGATTCTTGCGATTAAAATCGGTAATGTCAATAGCATGTCGGCAGCACTATATTTGCGGTCATTCAGAAATCCCATGTTGACAGATTAAATACAATTTTTCTTATAATATACGACGTGCCAGCTCGCTACTTGCAGTGTGTTGAATACTAGCAGGTCAAAATTAGACAAAAAAAACATTCCGGATAGGATGACTAATCGAGCATGCTTAGTGGCACTACGTATATAACAAATATGTACTAAAAACTACAACTTACTATAATAATACACTAAACTAAAATTTAAAAATCACCACTTTTCCTTTTCTGTTTTTTTAATAACCAATTAACCAAGAAAAAACACCGAAAAATAGAATACCAATTTTAAACAAAGAGGAAAAAATAACTTATTTATGTATGTATGGAATTTTTACCTTTTAGAATCTTGCATTTTATTAACAGGAATGTTATATTTTTATTCTTATTTATATTTAACCAATTTCTTTTGAAGAATATTCTAGGATGAATAATGATTATCACTTAACACCACAGCCACAGCTCATGGGCAAATCCGTAATCAACGCAAAAACGATTAATAGAGAATAATTACTTTCCGATTTTCTGTTAACTGTGGTTTAGAAAAGCCTTTTTCGGTTTTGAGAACCGTTTTCGGTTTTCAGTTTTAAAGACCGTTTTCGGATTTCGGTTTTAAAAACCGATTTCGGTGTATCGGTTTTAAAAACTGTTTTCGGTTTTTCGGTTTTAAAACCGATTTTGGTTTTTCGGTTTTAAAAACCGGTTTTTAATACCGGTTTTTAAATATTCGGTGAACCGGTTTTAACCGAAACCGGTTTATTTAAAAACTGGTTAACCGGTTTGGTTTTTTCCGGTTTTGCCAGCCCTAGTTCTAACTACATCAGAGGCGTCGCGCGTCGCCAGCCGATGGCCCAGTGGGAAGCAAGTTGATATGTAGATTGAAAAAGTATGAATTGTAAGAAAAATCAAGAGCATATGTAGATTTTCACTTGTAGTTTGAGTTTTACATCTACAGCGTACAATGTATTAAATGGTTTATTGATTATCATCATGGATTCTGTTAAAAATCTGCAATGAAGAAAAATTTACAAAGTCGGTTTTGTTGTGCTTGCAGCTCAGCTATAATATACAGGGTACTTAAAGAGTGCAAAATATTATCTAAAAAAATTAAAACAATTGAAAAAATATACTTTTAACAATGCTTACTTAAAAAGAATAAAAAAGTTATTAAACAAGTCCTGCCCTTTTTTTCATATCGCTTATCATTACTTGGAAAAACTAGGTGTAAACGAAAATAAACGTTTTTTTAATAATTGATTTTACTTATGCCTACAATATTAAGTAAAGGTAAAGTGTATGTTAGTAGTAACATCAAAAGTAACACTTGATTCAACAAAAATTTTATAGTTTTTTAACTTTTTATGCTATTTAAATAAGTAGTTTTAAAAATATTTTTAACCGATTTTTTTCCTAAAATAACATTTTCGCAATTTTAAATATTATGTGTACTATAGCAATCGTTGATTATAGGGTAATTCTTTTTAACGCTTTTATTCAAAAAAAAACTTTATATAATTTTTTCTTTTTTTGTAACATTAACCTTAATTTTTTAGGAAACCATTATGATGATAGTAAAAAGTTTATTTTACACTATTTACAACTTTTTAAATTAAGCAGTCCTAAAAATACGTTTTTCTGATTTTTTTATTTCTCCAAGTCATACTATCGCGATTTTAAACCACCCTGTATATCCTACGCCGAATTTTATTTTTTATTTTAGCATTTTAGACAAAGCAAAAAGTTTTATAAAGAATAAGTTATTTTCGAAATATTAAAAATTAAAATTTTTACACGTATAGTTATAGAAGGGACAGTTTAAAAATGTAAATTTGGTGCTCTTTGATAAGAAAAAAATCACAAAAAGTTTAAAGCAAATAAATCGGCATGCTTGTCTTCGCGGCCGCCTTTGCTATATTTCTTTTATGATATGCCGGTTGATGCAGCTGGTCATCGCACTATGGGATAAAAATTAATTTTTTTGGTCAAAATTCTGAAACTTACCAATCTAACTTAAAATAAGGTGCTTTTTACTGGAAAAATATTATAAATTATTACAAATGCTTTTGGAAGCCTAAAACCTATTATATGTTATTATAAATTTACACCCCCTTAACATTATTATTTTTATTGTACAAAATAAACTAAAATTTCAGCTTGTTTGACAATAGGTATGATTTTTTGAAATGGAATACCCTGAATATTATATCACCATCAAAAAATCTTTTAAAAGGCTTTAAAAAATACTACATTTGATGTGTCTATCTCAATTAGTTTCGGAAATATGACCATTCAAATCTGAAAAATAATTTTAAATTATTCTTAGAAGCGTAATAGAGATACATATCTTCCCAACTTTTTTATTTTTTAACGTATAAAATAAATAAAAAACTTTGTTTTGTTGGGTAGATTCTGTAGAATCCATATCTTTTATCAGAATGCTTTTATCTTTTAGGATATACAGTGTAGGACAAAACATATTAAATTTTAAAATGGAAAACCTTGTCAATTATAAAAATATCATGTATCTGTCCTTACACTCAGAAGTAGCAAAAAGTAGGTAGGCAATTGTAAGTACAAAAACTGATAAAGAAAAAGGTAAAAAATTCTTTGACAAAAGTAGCGAGACTTCGCGAGACTGCATCGAAAACACAACAATAGCTCTTATTAAACTCTTTTACTTTTTTAGTAAACAAAGCTAATAATAAACTAAGTAGATTAAATGTTGTATATTTATGTTTACTTAAAATTTTGCGTACATGTAGTTTGGAGTATCTACTTTGAAATATACAGCATGAGCCATTAAAATTTCAAAGTTGCTTTTTGGCCAAAATAATGAATTTCTATTCCATAGTGTATCGGCGCGTCGCTGTAAAGGATAACGGCGCCTTTGTATAAAATAGTCCGATTGCAGGCGGTCTTTTTATGTTTTTTTGTATTATTTTCAAAGGGTACCGAATTTGCGCTTTTAAAATGTTCTCACTATAAGTCCATCCTTGGACACGTTGTATAAGAAATATATTTTTATTGTTCCTAATTCAACCCAACTAAATTCCCCGCCACCCTCCACCCCTTTATAGCTATCCTAGCTGGCAGAAAGGCCTTTCTTGCCTTGTAAAAAAACTGGCAATTCTACAAATTAACAATAATCTAATAAGGTCGGTAAACCCTCCGACTAAAGTCCGTACCAGTTAATTAATGGACCCCTAAAAATAATTCCATTAATTATTACTTACATACCGGCATAAAAACCATTGTTTTCATCTATATCTAAGCTCATTACCACTTTTTTCTTCTGCTTTCCAGAAAAAGCCCAAATGACAAATGATTTGTTATTTCAGATCGCATGAACGTGATGTTGAAATATTGTTCAGGTGTTTTTGCGGCTGTATTGTTTTGAGCGCCTGATATTTTTATTTTATTTTGTTTTCTCAGTGTTTAGTGTTCTGTACTTTTTGTAATTAGTAGGAAAGCGCAGATATATCGACATAATTTATTTATTTGATGTATCAAATTTCGATATCAATTTTTAATAATATCGATATTGCGATGTATCGATGAATTTATTCTATGTTCTATTTATATACCGGGTGTTGCTCCGTCGGGCGGGACATAGGGAATCCCATGTAAATTTTGAAATGGTCCAATATTGGCTGCCCATATTATTTTAGAAGAAAATATTATTAGGATTTTTTAAAGAGCACGAAAAGTTGTACTCACTGTACAAATTTCAGCTCTTCTCAGTCCGCCAGCTAAGAGATAAATGTTAAAATAAGTTACGAATCTCCTATCTTCTTACGCGCCCTGTATTATTAGAGGTTTATAATAAAATACCAGAAAAAATATTTAACCTCTTACGCTCAAGTTGTCAGATCAATGTCACATCATTTTTAAATAATGAACTACTTAAATCAAGAAAAAATCACTAAAATGGTTTTATCAGGGAAATAGATATCGAGGAGTAGCGGACATATTTGCAGCCTATTTTCCCAATAGGCCAATACTAAGTAAATCGACAATAGAACGGACAATAAAAAAATTTGAAACTACAGGCACAGTAATCAATAATTGCAAATGTGAAGAAAAGCGACGTGAAAATTAGAGACAAATTGTTCAAAACGAGAGGGATTTAGACGTGATACTTTGTGTAGAGGAGGCCGAAGGAAACATTAGCACAAAACAACTGGAGGACATTATTGGACAAGACCACACCAGAATATCTCGAATTTTAAAAAGATGTAAATACCACGCTTACAAGTACGAAAGACACAAAGAATCAAGAGACGGAGACACTGACAGAGGTTTTTTACAAAATATTTGCTTTACTGATGAATGCACTTTTGCATTGAACAACGAACCCAACATTCAAAATTGCCGGTACTGGAGTAACGAAAACCAAAATCGATTTATAAGGACTCAATATCCACAAAAAATTAATGTTTGGGCGGGAATTTTCGGCCACCATATCCTTGGACCATTTTTCCTTGACCGAAATTTGAATGCGGAGTACTTTCTGGTACTTTTAGAGGAACAAATTTTGCCTACTTGAAATAACCTTGCACGTGAAAATCAAGATATTTGGTATGAAATGGATGGCTTCCCAGCACACAGTACCAGAGCTGTGCGCGAATACTTTTTTTTTTTTTTTTTTTTTTTTTAAATCAGTTCTTTATTCAGATAATCCACATTTCAAATTTACAATAAGTACCTACTATAAACTATATCTAAACAAAGAAAAATTCTCAAAACAATGCTTTAAGCATTGGTACCGAGAATACAGTTAACAAAATAATAACAAAAAAAATTTTGGTTTCAAAACACAGTGAGAAATAAAAATTAAACCCTAAAAATGTAATTCTTCAGCCGTCCAACAAACCTGGCAAAGGATAGCTCTTCCCTTGTTTCCAAGGGGAGTTGATTGAAAGTATGAGAGGCTGCGCCCATCGGACTCTGCAGTGCCTTATTGGTTCTTGCACTTCCCAAACGTATATCATTACAGTTTCTTAGATTGTGGTGATGAATTTGATTTACATGTTTTATGGTTGAATTGCTTTTTGGTTGTTTTGAATTATTTTATAGATAAGCTTTGATTGTTCTAGCTTTAGTATTTGGTTTATTTGTTTGATGTTCAGTAACTTATACAAAGAATCACTAGGAGTAAGCCGATCAAGGACAAACAGATTTTTTAAGATTTTGTTTTGCAAAACTTTCACTCTGTTAATGAACAACGCATTTAATAACGACATCATAGGCCCGAACCACGCAATATCTTGGCCAGCCTGGTCTCCGAATCTTTCGCCAAACGATTTTTTCTATGGGGACATTTAGAAACTAAGCTTTATACCAATAAAAAATATGAAAATTTAGACCAGCTAAGGAATGCTATTTTCGCTGAATGTGCCAGAATACCGATGTACCAACTAGCCAACGTAAGAAATGAGTTTTGTAATCGTTTGGGTTATTGCGCAGTTAATAGAATTTTTTTTAACATTTTATTAAATCCTGATATTTTCGTCATAAATTGATTTCTAAATGTAGACAAATTTGTTTTATTGTCTTGCGTAACTGAGTGCATGTGTTGGAATTAACTGTAAACTAAAATAAAATACAAGGATTCCTTTTTGAAATTGCCGTATAAAATTGTTCAGTTTTGGCAATGACATTATAAATTAATGATCTAAATTGTCACTAAAAAATCGATATGGTGTTTTAATTACCATTTAAAAACTGAATAAAGCTAGTTTTGGAAACTTTCAAGGTCATTTAAATAAAAACGCTTGGGCCCGTGAATTTTTATTTTAGGACTATAGTAGAAAGCACAGGGAAGTGTAATTTGATTGACTAAAATGGGGGGTTCTGGTTAGTCTTGGTTAGTTAAATCTTTTTTATTCGTTAAAAAATTAAAAAAAGAGATTCAAAAACCAGAACTAGCCATGATCCCCCAATGTGACAGTTTTGCATGACCGTCTGTAACGTTTTAAACCAAATAAATTACAGGTCTTTGTGCTTTTTAACGTAGTCTTTGAAAGACATACTGGTAATGTTTTTAGTATCTATTTACCGATTTAATAATAATAATAAATTAGAAAGCAAAAAATAAATACTTTGTAAAATAAGTAAACTGACTTCAAAAAATAAAACACAAATAATTAAAAAAATAATAAAAAATAAAGTCGGAGAATTACATATGCGCTAAACTACTAAATACTAATAACCAAATAGGCTTTTTATTTTTAATGCCATAAGATGTTATTACCTGATTTAATTTTATTATTATTATTATTATTACCTTTTAGTACGTTTTATTAATTTTTTTGAAGTTAGTTAAACTCTTTTCAAAAAAGTGTTTAAAAACTAGGGGCATATAATAAGGGTTAAAAGATGTATTAAGTGAGATATTAACACATTTTTTTGGCGAGCGTGTAATTTACCGCTCAAAATTTAAAAATTCAATAATGCTTGCTATTGCAGTCTATAAAATAAATAAATAATAGTTTTTAAAAAACTAAAAAACACGCATTTATATACAACCGAACTAAAAATTAGAAAATAATTTTTCATTACAGAGAGTTTGTATTACAGTAATAAAAGGTCAAACAATGAATCATAATTATATACCTTAAAATAGAATTATAATAAAATTTAAGATAATAACAGAATAATTCACTTCAGAGTAAAAAGCGTGGGGTGCATTTTACTATTTTTTCATAACTTTTCCCTCATAGATATTTACAAATGAAATAATTATAACATTTAATATATTAAGCACCCCACGCTTTTATTCTGAAGTATAGTTACTTACAATACAACGTTTCCTTGTGTTCTAGGGGCCATCCTGCAACGGTCCATTCGGTCAATAATAAAGGCACCTTAAACGTCCGATGTACAGTCTTGCCACCAATCAAAAGATTAGCAGCAATACCGGTCCATGCGACCGCTAAAGTTGTCTTTTTCATGACTTTCTGTACATATTGCAAAAGCGTATTATAGAGATACGTTTTCCCTGTACCACCCGGCCCATCTAAATAAAAAACATTGCTACGTAGTCTACTATGATCTCCTAGAACGCTTGTCGGTACGTCATCCAGGAGCATATTTAACGTATCGAAATCTATCGGTCCCGAACGCTCTATAAAATTGATAGCACGAATAATGATGAAAAACGCTCATTTTTGATCTTTATTCATGTTACCGATTTCATATGTGGGCAAATCGATACCAGATCTCTCCTCGTCAATGTTATCCTCCTGACCATCCATGACTATAGCGTTTTCGTTTACGGCATCACCGACAACAATGTCACCCGCATCATTATTATCGTTGTTGTCGCCAACTCCAACACCCAAGTCTGCTAACTTAACGCCTGGTCTACTGTTTGCCAAAATTGAATCTATAAATAATAAACAACGATTAATCGACTCCCCAAAACCCCTCCTTAAATAATCGTTGATTAGATCGCGTTTATACTTGCGCCACAACAAAGGAATTTGAGCTAAATCGTCATTAGTTGCGACCGCACATATGGTCGCAAATAAACGCCTTAACCTGCACGGCAACTTTCTTAGTGCAGCTTCGGCCATACAGCGATCGTTGCTCGGTGCCGTTTTTGAGCAAAATCCTTCGTTCGCAGGCAGTTTTAAAAGTCCCTACAAATTTCGTTCCCCACCGTTCGTAAGTCTTCGAAACTTGTCGGTCCGCGGACATGTAGCAGAAGAATCCTCAAATAGAATTTTTCTATTTGAGGATCGTTCGGACTTACATCGTACACTGTTCCGATCATCTTACCAACGGTTTGTCTAGGTACCCATGTTGCTGTTCTCGAATTCCACGTATGAAATTCGGGAATCTGAACATTAAATAAATCTCGAGCTGAAACGTTAGTTCGATTCAGCTCGAAAAAGGCCTCAAGTTTGGATGGTTTATTTAAGGCATCATCAAGCTCATCAATTCCAAATTGCTCGTTATAAATCACATCGCGAAAGCCAGGCAAATGCACGGGCAATAACGTGACGCTATGTGATCTATCGTGCATTTTGAATTCAAATAGCCTCCATGTTGCCTCAATCGATGTAACGTAGCGACAATTCAGGTAACGTTGAATTTCATCCAATTCATTATCGCCGTTGTTAACATCGACTCTAATGGAATCGTCGCCCTTGTTTAAATACTTGTGCAAATATTTCATGGTTTTGATGGAACCTACCACTTCGAAATTAATATGGCAGTTATATTTACCCAAGGCGTAGGCGTTGTATGCTACGATGCGTCTATTGTCAATGACACGTCCATGGTTCGCCAAAGGAATTACGCGACCATCATTCGGGCGTTTATAGATATTATTGTAGAGAAAAAGAAAAATACCTAAACATAAAGAAGGAGGCATTTTACAAAAAATAGCTTTGTTTCTCATGGAAATGGTGGATAATCCCCGAATTAGGCTTGGTGTTAATTCTTCATAATAACTTTGGCAATATGGATAGTGTTTCGAAAAATTGAATACTTTTCAAAATTAATTTATATTTTCATGTGCCCCGAGTGCAGTGTATTAATGTTTTCTTGTGTTTGACGTTGGATTTATACTGTTTTGTCCCCACCCAGCACCCCTGTTCACTCCACCGTCCCGTAAATATGTTTTTATTAATAATAAATTATAGAAATAGATTTCGGAAAACGCGCACACAGATTTGTGTCATAATCGACCTATAGAAACGCCCTGAAAAAGAATTTTTCAAAAATCTTATAATAGCGAAAACCGGTATATCGAACTATTACCAAAAATACCTAAAAATTATCGCCTCCTAAGGTTTTCGTCAAGAGCCGCCACTGGTGTCATCCCTTATCCAAAGTATCCATGCAATTAAAGCATATCTTTCAATGTGACAAGCACTAAACTCAAAACTGTTTCCCAAAACTTTCGCGCGTCTGTGTTCTGTGTTTACGTAAGAGTTGAGTGGCGCTGTCGGCGTTACCGGCTGGAAAGACAAACACAATCAGCCCGACTGGAAAGACACGTTGTTCCAGTGTTGACACTGTCCGCCATTAAGTGTTCTTGGTGATAAATTGCAGTTGTGCAGTCTATTCATCGGTCTATGTTCGTTTATACAGGGTGTAAATAGGGTGGGTCAAAAAAATCGACTTTTTTAATTTTTTTAGTCACGTCATTTTCATGTCTTAAAAAACTGGTTGGTAGAAACCTTACAAAAAATTTCTCCGACTATGAGCTTTTCATTTTAATAGAAACGTCGTCCGCCTCTCAGGTTTAACTATTATATATATATATATATATTTATATATATATATATATATTAAAAGCACAAGGAAAAATTCCCTACTGTCTTGGTGTATTATACAAAGTATTTTACTCCCTTTAAAGACAGTTAAAAGAAAACATCCTGCTTTTCTATGCTATCCACCACGACTCTCTCCCCAGACCAGTTTCGCCGTTTCGCCTGCCTTACAGTAACTCATCAGTGAGGCTGTATCGAGTCGTGGTGAATAGCAAAGAAAACCAGCGTCTACTTATTAGACAAGTTTCGTTGTCCAGCGGTAGGATATTAAATCCTGCCGTTTAGATTAGATTAGATTAGATTAGAATAGGGCCGGGATAACCCATGCACTGAAGCCGCTCGGCTTATTGTGCGCCCTGTCATTTTACGTCTGGGTGATGTCAGCCAGACGGGACTCACAGCTTAACGTGGGTTCCGAACCACGGTCCTATGAGCGACAACTTAAGACCTCGTCCCCACCCAGGGGGCACTACTGAACCTACCAACTGAGTGGGGTCCGCATGTCTACGGTTGCGCAGGACACGGCAAAGTGTGTTCCGGCGCCCTGGTCCTTTAGTGGCCTTCAGCGTCGATACATTTTGCACTTTGTCCGTCTGGTGTTGAGCTAACCACTAAATTTCCGACCAACTTATAAATAAGTATTTGGCCTCAGCAGGATTCGAACCCACCTCACGTCCGTGTGCGCTCAACAAACTTAACGCCTTTACACGCTAAGCCATCACCGGACTATCCTGCCGTTGATGCGATTTCAGTATCTTAACTTTTTATAACAAATATCTCGTACATGTTTGTAGGAAACTAAATTCTCTACACAAAAGGTTTTTATATTTTTTTAATATATCTAACCATAAAAAGGATATTCAAGGTCAAAGGTTAGCGAATTTTAAGAAAAATAACTTTACGGGGCGATTCTACAACAGAAAATAAGAAAAAACTTCATATAAACATATGTCCTAAACGTCTTAGTTTTTGAAAGTTCGAAGTGTTTTTCTTATTTTTGTGTTGCAGAATCGCCCTGTAAAAGTTTGTCGGTTGAGTTACTGGACACCCTATATGTATGTGGGTAATTTGATTGAAATTGATAAAAACTTTGATGTCTATTGGTGCCTAAACGATGAGGTTTATCGACTTTAATAAAGAGTACCTTATTTTTTTAAGTTTTTGATTGTCCATAAAATGGCGCCCCCAGCGATATCTGTCAAAATAAAAAATTTATGATGTAAATAAATTTTTAAGTTTTAGGTAAAGTGCCCACTGGCAGTATTAAAAAAGTACTTTTGTCTTAAAATTTTAGAATCTGCAAAGATTGATTTGTGTGCCAAATACCAACTGGATTGGTTAAAAAATAAATGCAATATGGCGAAAAAACCAAAATAAAAATTGAACTTTGACGGCTTATAACTCGAAAAAGAATGCCATTTTGAAAAAAATCTATATGAAGCTCTACCCTTATTTTCTCAAGTAGAATCACCCCCTCAAGTTTCGTGATGGATTTTGAATCACCCTGTATTTGTAATATTTACAAATACAGGGTGAAGTAAAAATCGCCAGTAATACCAAATTAATTAACATTTTCGGCGGTCAAATAAGTCTTTCGAACGATATTAAAAAAGAATTTAAGGTGTTTAAGCAGTGGATGAATGAAAACCATGTCAAAAGAATTACTGAACACGCCCACAATATTTTTAATTTTTGCCTTTGATAAAAGTTTATGTTTAAAAAATTCATTTTGTAGGTAAGGTTAACATTCCAAAAAAAAGGCTTTTTCCATTTTTCCTTAATGTTTTTGGCAACTACACAAACATTAAAAACGACAAAAAAGTAGAATGTCGGCTGGTAGAGGGAAAAAAGGTTTTGTTTTTCTTCCAGGGAGGAAAAATCTATTTTTGATAAAGGTAGTAAAAAATAAATTTTTACATATGTATATGTATATTTAAAGAACAGTCTTCGCATATTTTAAAACAATATTATTTTTATTTCATTATAAACTTCAGCAAGTTGACACGTAAAAGATGAACGAAGTTTAGCTTAAACAAAGTGATATCTATACTGAGACAGGATATTTGCATATAAATGGTATGTTTGTGTTGTGGCGAAAACGGTTTTTACTTAAAAAGTTTGAAGGGAGATTTCGGAGAACATGCGACATGCAACTTTTAAAGATTAGGCGTGACCATGCTTTGAGAGCTTACATTCAAAATAGGCAGTTTTGTTAGTTTGCAAGCCATTTATTTATTCATAGTTTCAGTGGTAACGTGGTAATTTAAATTTAAAGGTGACGTGACGGAATTTTATTTGGAATAAATAAATATATTTTCGATTTTAAAAGTAATAACTTTCTTTACATTTAGAAAAAACGATAACTAAACATTTTTACAGCAGCTGTTTATGTTCATTATATGGATGCTTTTCTTTCTAAGATGACGTATAGGGGAACGCGGGGTAGAACGGGGTACTTAATGTTGAAGTGTTTTTTTGGAAAGAAATACCCATAGATGCCTAACATTCTTTTTCATACTTTGTTATTAGGGTTTTTGCAAAAATCTGCACAATACCCCGTTGTGCCCTACTATGGGGCATCGGAGTACTGTGAAACAGAATAAAACAGTTGTTAAAAATTTAGTTAACACTCTTTATTGATGAATAACAAAACTAAAAAACACAAATATCAATTAGAAACAGCAAGAACAGCTTAAAGCATTGTTTGTGAAGACCAATTGTGTCGATTCATTACATATGTTCGAACCATGATAAGAGTATGACAGTTAAATGTTGTTTATTATTAAAGATAATGCTTTATGGCCACAGGGTGATTCAAAAACAATGTGCCTCTTAATTTGAATAGGGTTTTTTACTTTCAAACCTATTTTATTAATCCACCCAAGTGTAACATTTTCACTAAATGTTTCCATTCAAAAACCAAAAAAAAAAGCAGTTCGTTTTAACAATCCTTTAAATATGCCCTTTTGTCGCCATATTTGGCTTTATCTACCAATCCGACTCAAAGTAATATGCAGAGCCAGTCTACGTGTCATTTCGTTATCCTAAACACAACTGACTTCTACGTCGATATAAACCGCGTCTAGACGTCTGATAATATTTACTGGCATTATCTGAAATAGCGAAAGGTCTCGCTATTCTGAACGACATTTTTATTGAGTTGTCACACTAAAAGATAATATACTTGGGCTTTAAATTTAAAGACAGGTATTTTAAAAAATATTTGAATGGTGCAATCTTCTTTATATATTATATCACACAAGACCTATAAATTTAATTGATTAAACAATCCAAAATATTTTAAGCACGATTTTGCTAGGATAATAGTTAAAGGTACAATAATTTAATAAAACGTCAAAAGTCACAAAGCATTCGAGGGTTTTGTGTGCTTGCGAATTATTGTCCATGAAGCTACATTTCAAGCACAATCATGAAAGAAATATTTGGATAGTTTAGTCGATTTGAATTTTTAGGTCAGGTAGTCAAAATAAATAAATACCGATTTATTGAGGGTAGAAAAAAAAGTTAATAACTGCAACAAATTAAGGTATTTCCTACCCAAACAGCACAAAATTTCCATTGGGCAATCCCCCATATAAGTAAAGCACGGGTCTCGCGATGCTTTATGTCTCCTCCACAGCTTAACCATTGTTTAGTAGTGTAGCCCAGCTCTGCAGCAAGGTCATGAAATAGTGTGGACGCATGCTTTAGTTATATGTGGGATTGCTCAATGGAAAGTTTGTGCTGCTGGGTAATCTCAATTATATTAGAAAATAATATAACAATCTATGTATATGATATATGGGAAAGATTTATCTGTGTAGATAAACAAACCAACGCAATTATACTGGTGTTTGTAAACCGATTTTAAAAATTATTTTTTTATTTGAAAGAGTGCACTTCCACGGTGGTCCAATAAAAAATAACGTCAGGATTGCGGGAGAGAAAGATTAGATTAAATTAGATTAGGAGGTGGATTGCATATCCTCTAACACTGCAACCTGCTCAGGTTTATTGTGTGTCCTCCGTCCATAGGTTAGAGCACGCTATCCAAGCCGGTCTGTTTAATCAGACTCCACAAGCTTGAAACTGGCCCCTTGGTATATCTTGCCGCTTTAGGTTTTTCTTCACCCAGCCTTGCAAACCGCAGACGACAAAGGGCTTCGCAGTAGCACCATACGTGTTCTGCGGTTTCTTCCTCCTCCTGGCAGAACCTACATAGGTTTTCTTCTGCCAGGCCCATAGTTTCCATGTGTTTATTCAGTCTGCAATGACCTGTCAGTTGACCCACTATTATTCTTACTGCCTTCCGGTTATAATTCAGAAGGTCTTTTGTAAATTCTGGCGAGTAAGCCTTGATGAACACTTTCGCCTGACGCTGTCCTGGTGTTCTCCTCCACCAGTCTTGTGATTCCCTCATAATCCATGATCTAATGGATGACCTTACCTGGCATGATGGAATACCACAGTAGGGCTCAGGACCTACCATTGTCCTACCAGCCCCCTCCTTTGCCAATTTATCGGCTTCTTTATTGCCTTCGTGGCCTTCGTGTCCTGGTACCCAGGCAATGGTTAGCTTGTTGGACGTACCCACCTCTTCGAGGGCAATTACGCAGTCCCGCACCAGCTTGGAGCTGATTTTGCATGAACTGAGTGCCCTGATGGCTGCCTGGCTGTCCGAATAGATTACTATGGTTTTATCCTCATAGCTCCTTCTGATGATTTCCCTAGCACATTGTTCTATGGCGAGAGAAAGATACTACATCTATTTTTTTCTTTCGCCATACGTAGGAAAGATCAAAGGCGCATTCAGAATCGACAACCTTAGGGTAATATTAACCCTTTCAACCGAACTAAAAGACAAGCGGATAACTGCAGCCCCATGTGTATCGATTTGTTGCAACCCCGCGTGTATCGATCTATAAGCTTTTGATAGATATAATGTATTCTACCAATCTACAAGCGGTTAGCTGTAGCCCTGTGTGTATCAATTTATTGCAGCCCCGCGTGTATCGATCTATAAGCTTTTTGATAAAATAAATAACAGTTTAAAAAAACTAAAAAACACGCTTTTATATGCAACCGAACTAAAAATTAGAAAATAATTTTTCATAACAAAGAGTTTGTCACTTCAGAGTAAAAAGCGTGGGGTGCATTTTACTATTTTTTCATAAATTTTCCCTCATAGATATTTGCAAATAGAATAATTATAACATTTAATATATTAAGCCCCCACGCTTTTATTCTGAAGTGACAAACTCTTTGTAATGAAAAATTATTTTCTAATTTTTAGTTCGGTTGCATATTAAAAGCGTGTTTTTTAGTTTTTTAAACTATTATTTATTTTTCATTTTTTAGTTCGATATGCATGTATGTATGTATGTATGTAAAAATGCTCCAGTTTATTCACTAAAAATTCCTTCGCCATTTTGTCAAGAGTAGTATTAGGACACAGAGGATCTGTAAAGAAATTTATTTATCCTGGCGGTCCTAATCAGGATAACGGGACACTGTTTTTAAATTATTGCATTGTCATCGGTCGTTGATACGTGTGCAAAGTTTCAAAGAAATTCAATCGCTGGGAGTTGGTAAAAATTAGGCTCAAAGATTCCGTTACATAGATAGATAGATACATTTCAAGCTAATAAAAGCGTGTTAAATATAAGGAAGTAAAGACAGAGTAAAGGTGGGCAATATGGTTAGTTAAATCTTTTTCTAACTCCTCAAATAAACCTTGATTGCTGTCAAAAGCTTGTAAATCGATGGAAACTGCAGCTAACTGCTAAAAGAGGTAGTAGTGTTTTTAGTGAATATTTACCGATTTAATTGTAATAATAAGAAAGTAAGAACCTAAAAATAATCAAAAAAAAAATTGAACCGATATCAAAAAAAAATGAAAAGCAATAAAAAGTAAAAAATAATAATAAAAAAAAGAAGTCGGGTTATAACATCATATGTGCTCAATTACTCAATGTTAGTAACTAAATAAACAAATGTTTTTATACTTTTATGCAATAGGCTATTACCCGACTTCTTTTTTTATTTTTTTACTTTTTACTTTTACTAATTTTTTGAAGTCGATTCATTTTTTTAAAATGATTATTAGGAAACTTGTAACTACATTTTGCAGGAAATCACCTTCTCAACTAGGCTATATCATATAAAATGAGTAATAAGGTTTTAGGTTTATAGTAAAAGTTTTAACGAAAAAGCTTATAATATTCTTTTTAGTGCATTTTAATAAAACTTTGTTGTCGAAATAGTTATTTTTTCTTCTAATATATAATGTAAAAAAAGTGGATAAAATTAGCAAGTTAAATACAACACAAAAGAGAAAAAGCGCAACTAGCATTTTACCTAATTGCTTCTAATTTGATACACTAACGTCGGCCCCAGCAGGGAGTTTTACTGCAACGAGGGGCAGGAAAATTGCATCAGTCCGGGAAAGTTTCATGTAGACGATGGAAAATTTTACAGGAAAACTTCAGACAGCATTCATTAAGTTGAAAAACAAGGAGAAAAATGATTATAAACGTGTGCATACATGTACCCAGGGAAATTAATAAGCCGGGGGAACAATGTTATTGTCGGGGCTTGCAGCGGATGCAGCAGTCATTTTATTAGCTGGAAAGTTGCATCGTATGTAGTTTTATATGTTCTGCACTTTATATGTTAACATTTTTTTTTAAATATGCATTTTAAAAAGACTTTTATAGCAGGGTAAATTATACAGTGACCGCCAGAAATGTTGAACCATATAAAAACTTTTTATTTTTGATTTTCGAAAATTTTTATTTTTAATAAAAATCTCTGCATACAGCGAAACTTACAAGACACTAATCAAAATTGAAATAAACCATAGCGTATACGAAGTAGGTGTAAATTAACGAATATGAAACAAGAGAAAAGTACCTTTATTTCTGAACTTAGAGAAAAAATTTATTTGTCAAACAACAGACCAGTCTTCCAAACTACAGACCGGTCTGCCAAACTGCAGATCGGTTTGCCAAACTACAGACCAGACTGCCAAACAGCCTATTAGTCTGCAAAACTGCAGATCGGTCAGTCAAACAACGGACCAATTAGCAATTTGGCAGACTAGTCCGTAGTTTGACAGGCCGATCAGATATTTGGAAGACCGGTCTATAGTTTGGCAGACTGGTCTGTTGTTTGACAGACTGGTTCATAGTTTGACAGACCGATCTGCAGTTTGACAGACTGATTCGTAGTTTGACAGAGCAATCTGCAGCTTAGCAGACCGGTCTGATGTTTGGCCGGCTGGTCTGTAGTTTGGCAGACTGGTCAGTTGTTTTGGCAGACCAATCAGCAGTTCGGCAGACCGGTCTGCAGTTTGGCAGATCAGTGTTTGACAGACTGGTCTGTTGTTTACAGACCCATCTCCAGTTTGGCAGATCACTGTTTGACAGACTGGTCTGTTGTTTGACAGACCGATCTGCAGTTTGGCAGATCAGTGTTTGACAGACTGGACTGTTGTTTGACAGACTGGTCTGTTGTTTGACTGACTGGTCTGTTGTTTGACAGACTGGTCTGTTGTTTGACAGACTGGTCTGTTGTTTGACGGACTGGTCTGTTGTTTGACAGACTGGTCTTTTGTTTGACAGACTGGTCTTTTGTATGACACACTGGTCTTTTGTTTGACAGACCGATTTGCAGTTTAACAGACCAATCAGCAGTTTTGGCAGTTTTAGTTTGGCTAACTGGCTAACAAAAATCCTGTTAAGCGTCAATTTAATCCAGTACCCCAAAACCACAAAGAGCCCATTTCAGTTAAACTGCTGATTAGTCTGCCAAACTGCAGATCGGTCTGACAAACAACCGACCAGACTGTCAAACTACAGACCGATCTGCCAAACTACAGACCGGTCTGCCAAAGTGCTGATTGGTCTGCAATTTGGCAGACTGGTCCGTGGTTTGACAGACCAATCAGATATTTGGCAGACCGGTCTATAGTTTGGCAGACTGGTCTGTTGTTTGACAGACTGGTTCGTAGTTTGACAGACCGATCTGCAGTTTAGCAGAGCGGTCTGATGTTTGGCGGGCTGGTCTGTAGTTTGGCAGACTGGTCAGTTGTTTTAGCAGACCAATCAGCAGTTCGGCAGACCGGTCTGCAGTTTGGCAGATCAGTGTTTGACAGACTGGTCTGTTGTTTACAGACCTATCTGCAGTTTGGCAGATCAGTGTTTGACAGACTGGACTGTTATTTGACAGACTGGACTGTTGTTTGACAAACTGGTTTGTTGTTTGACAGACTGGTCTGGTGTTTGACAGACTGGTCTGTTGTTTGACAAACTGGTCTGTTGTTTGGCAGACTTGTTTGTTGTTTGACAGACTGGTCTGTTGTTCGACAGACTGGTCTGTTATTTGACGGACTGGTCTGTTGTTTGACGGACTGGTCTGTAGTTGGACGGACTGGTCTGTAGTTTGACGGACTGGTATGTTTTTTGACGAACTGGTCTATTGTTTGACGGACTGGTCTGTTGTTTGACGGACTGGTCTGTTGTTTGACGGACTGGTCTGTTGTTTGACAGACTGATCTTTTGTTTGACACACTGATCTTTTGTTTGACAGACCGATCTGCAGTTTAACAGACCAATCAACAGTTTGGCAGTTGTAGTTTGGCTAACTGGCTAACAAAAATCCTGTTAAGCGTCAATTTAATCCAGTAAGCCGTTTTTTGATTTATTCAATTAAATTTTTTTAAAGTTTTTTATGTATTTATTAATAAAAGTGTTTAAATTTAGAGGATTTTTCTTAAATGATTTTTTTGTGACTCCATTTTTTTTATTTTTTTGAATTTATTTTTCTTATTAATTTAAAGATTTTTATTAAGAAAAATGCTTAAAAAAAGGATGAAACGAGGGTTTAAATTTATTAAAGATTATGATCATTCAATTCCCATTATCTTTCAAAAATTCGACCGAATAAAACAAAACAACGTCTCGATAGATTGAATAAAAACTTTGTGGGGTTTTCCTAGGCTTATTAAACTGAAAAAGACATACTTAACATTAGTGGTTTTCTTGATATTTTAAATTAAGCGCCTGATTATCCCCAAAACCACAAAGAGCCCATTTCAGTTAAACTGCTGATTAGTCTGCCAAACTGCAGATCGGTCTGACAAACAACCGACCAGACTGTCAAACTACAGACCGATCTGCCAAACTACAGACCGGTCTAAAATTTGGCAGACTGATCCGTGGTTTGACAGACCGGTCAGATATTTGGCAGACCCGTCTATAGTTTGACAGACTGGTCAGTTGTTTTGGCAGACGAATCAGCAGTTCGGCAGACCGGTCTGCAGTTTGGCAGATCAGTGTTTGACAGACTGGACTGTTGTTTAACAGACTGGTCTGTTGTTTGACAGACTGATCTGCAGTTTGGCAGATCAGTGTTTGACAGACTGGTCTGTTGTTTGACAGACTGGTCTGTTGTTTGATAGACTGGTCTGTTGTTGACAGACTGGTCTGTTGTTTGAAAGACTGGTCTGTTGTTTGACAGACTGGTCTGTTATTTGACGGACTGGTCTGTTGTTTGACGGACTGGTCTGTTGTTTGACGGACTGGTCTGTTGTTTGACGGACTGGTCTGTTGTTTGACGGACTGGTCTGTTGTTTGACGGACTGGTTCCCTTGTTTGAAAGACTGGTCTCTTGTTTGAGAGACTGGTCTGTTGTTTGACAGACTGGTCCGTTGTTTGACAGACTGGTCCGTTGTTTGACAGACCAATCAGCAATTTGGCAGATCGGTCTGTAGTTTGGCTAACTGGCTAACAAAAATCCTATTAGGCGTCAATTCAATCCAGTAAGCCGATTTTTTGTTTTATTTAATTGAATTAAAAAAAAAGAATTTAAAAATCCCGATTCTGACTTTATATGTTCATAATTTTTAAGACAATGCAACAAAAGGTTTAGAAGTTTTTTTATGTATTTTTATTAATAAAAGTGTTTAAATTTAAGGGATTTTTTTATTGATTTTTTTGTAACTCCATTTTTTATTTTATTTTATTATGTTTTTTTTCCTTAAAAATTTAAAGATTTTTATTAAAAAAAAATGCGTAAAAAAAACGTTGGTTTAAATTTTGTTAAAGATTATGATCATTTAAAGTAAAAATCATTCTCTTTAAAAAATGCGACCGAATAAAACAAAAAAAACATCTTGATGGATTGAATGGAAACTTTGTGGGGTTTTTGTAGGCTTATTGAACTGTAAAAGGCATACTTATTATTAGTGGTTTTTCTTGATATTTTCAATTAAGCGCCTGATAATCCCAAAAGCCACATAAAGCCCATCTTTCTTTTGATTTTTTTAATTATCATAACAGAAAATATAAAATCACAGTCGATTTCAGTTTATTATGCCATTTTTATATAGGGTTTCTGAGAAAATTCTGAAAATCACCCAATTTATACAGGATGTCCAGTTACTCTATCGAAAAAATTTAAGGGGTGATTTTTCAAGTATTTTTAACGAAACATAAATTAAACAACCAATTATTACAGTCGATTTTGGGGATATTTAATTTAAGATTTCAAAACCTTCCCATTTTTTTGGCAATCAGCGGTTGCTGAGATATAACTTGTTAAAGATAAAAAGATCTTTTTTATTTAAACTTTAATATTTCAGCGAAAAAGTAAATAAAAGCTGAATGAACAAGTTATACGATCCATATAGTGGTCAAGATGGATTATTTTTCCAATTGCTTAGGCAAAAAAAAAAGAACCGAAGAAATTTCGAAAAAAATATTTTCGGTATTCATTAGCATGGCGCGGTACACGTTGCTTGAAAAATGTTTTCATCGTAAGACCCCAAAACTAGAAACTTCAAGCTTTAAAATGCTTTTTTTTTTAAATTTAGTACGACCATCTTTAAGAGAAATACAACAACTTAAAAAACACTAAAAAATTTGGATTAATTTTTTGTATCCTTCAATTTTTTCCACTAGTGTAGTAAAAAACGTTTTTTTTTATCTTTGGACAATCCACGAAGGCTTAAAGTCTAAATACTAACGTACCGTGGGTGTCTTAAGCGAGATAAGAGGGAGTTTGTTGACACGGGATTTAAATACTTGAAGATTTGGGGGAAAGGGAAAGACCTCTTCGGGCAGCCGATTCCACATTCTAGAAACTCTAGGGATAAAAGAACGAACAAAGTGGGAAGTTCGGGGCCTGTCCAGTTGGACCGTATAGAGATGCATAGGCGCGGCACCACGAGTTTCTCTGTTGGAAACCGTGACGTGTTGGGGTTAGCTTCATAAAAAAGTTATATTAAAAATCTGCAACTTTTATTATTTCCAGTCGACTAGAAAAGTAATATTAGACATTACACTTGCAAAGTGGGATTAAGTGAAGCGGCGCGGCATGGCGTATGACTTTTTCAAATCGCCTCGATTTAAATTCTTTCAATTTTCACTGTCTAGACGGGAAACTTATTCATTTTAACCCTTGCCTGGCTCAAATCGCACAATTGCCGTTGTTCTCTATGGATTTGTAAATTAAGTTTAAACGTCTAAAGTTTAAAATGGTTTTTTAAATAATATTCACATTACTTAAAAAAGGAGTACTTCCAAAAACAACTAAAATTAATTTAATACCATAAAAGAATATTTTTAAGTGCTTTTAAAAAAATGCTAAAGGTAATACTAAAACATTTCAGTTTATTCTGCGATTTTTATAAAGGGTGTCCGAGAAAATTCTGGAAATCACCCACTTTATACAGGATGTCCAGTAACTCTATCGACAAAGTTTGAGGGGTGATTTTCCGGGTATTTTTCAACGAAACATAAATTTCTAAAAGTTATTTTTACCTGCCAAAGCCACGATAATAGAGACATTTTGCACCCCTTATTTTGCAATTCCGTTGTGGTTAACGTTATTCTGAGTCTGCGCAGTAACGCAAACATGATCCGTTATCGTTACCGGACTCCTTTAATTACGGATGAATACCGAAGAGCTTATCACTATCGTTATCGTTATTGTTAAACTGCGTGGTTGCCGGATTGTAGAAATTTTAATATCAATTATTCAAAAGGTTAAAATTTTATTGCCGTATTAATTAAAATATCATTTACACAAAGGCTCTAATTAGCGAAAAATCTATAGCAGTAATAAAAATCAAATAGTGTTAAGAAATTCAAACGGACTTGCACTTTTACGGATATTCTAAATCAGTAATTAATTTAGATGTTACAAACTGGCACACTTACTTTTTATTCTACTACCAAACTTAACCTTACTTTTTGTGTTTTGTTTATACTGTATTGTTTGCATCTACTTTAAAAACGAAATCAACAGAAGTGTTTGCATATATTTAAATATCAATTATATCTTATGAAGAATAAAAGTAAATTCTGATTTTTCGTTAACTTTAAAATCGGTGAACCACAGGCAAAAATAAGGTTATGTGTGGAATGCGCAGACGCAAGATAAATTTTTTAAAAGAGGCTGCAAAATCTTTGTCTTAAACTGCTGCCGTAATCGTTATGTTTAATAACGATAACCATAAGGAGGCCAAAAAACGTCTGTTATTTTAAGAGGTGCAAAATGTCTCTAATATGAACTTCTTAGCAATTAATTTCCTATCTCTGTTGGTACCGTTACACAGATAAACATTTCGTTTTTATGACGTAAGTATGCCTATCACGGTTTCTGGCTCCATGAAGAAAAATCTAACCTTCAGTCTGGTTCTAATCAGAGTCAGTCTATAAATGGTCCCAATATTCAGCCATATTGGAAAAATGGTTTTGTTGACGTCACGAACCTTTTTCGGCCCTGTTATTAAATGAGATAATGCCGGAGGAATACAGTTTATAGAATTATTAGAACAACAGTTTACACACCACTTTTTAATTAATATTAAGTTTCAACTTCTACAACTTTAAATGAAAAACATTTGGGATCACATTTTTCGACAAATATCACTTTTAAAACAATGCAAAATGAAATGCACAAGTTCTAGACGCCACTGGATTGATCATCAGCTGTCAAAATATAGTGACTTTACCCAGTCTTGCCAACTTTTCCCGATTCCATGGTCTTCCTGGCGTCCCCGACCTCAAACCGCCTAAAATCGAGTTTTTGTCGCAACCTTCTACGCAAGTATACAGGGTGTTCGAAAAATGAGTTAGGAAATTTTAAGGAGTCATTCTGCAATGTAATATAATGTCAGTAAGTTCTTTGACAAAATGTCAAAATCTCCTTGGTTACCAAGTTACAGAGGTTAAAAGTTCAATTTTTATTTTTGTTTTTTCGCCATATTGCATTTATTTTTTAACCAATCTAGTTGACATTTGGCACACAAATCGAGCTTTTTAGATTCTAAAATTTTAAGATAAAAATACTTTTTTAATATCGCCAGAGGGCACTTTACCTAAAATTTAAAATTTATTTACTTCATAACTTTTTATTTTGACAGATATCGCAAAGCTGGGGGCACCATTTTATAGACAATCAAAACCCTGAAAAAAAAGGTACTCCTTATTAAAGTTGATAAACCCCACCGTTTAGGCACCAATCGACATCAAAGTTTTCATCAATTTCAATCAAAATGAAATGCACAAGACATATATACAGGGTATCCAGTAACTTAACCGACAAACTTCATAGGGCGATTCTACCACGGAAAATAAGAAAAAAACTTTATATGAACATCTGTCTTAAGCCTCTTAGTTTTTGAGCCATGGGGTATTAAAAAAAAGTTTTTTTTATATTTAACACACCGTAGTTCAAAAACTACGACGTTTAGGCCATATGTATATATAAAGTTTTTTTCTTATTTTTTGTTAAAAAATCGCCCTGTAAAGTTTGTTGGTTAAGTTACTGGACACCCTGTATGTATGTGGTAATTTGATTGAAACTGATGAAAACTTGGATACCGATGGGTGCCTAAACGATAGGGTTTATCGACATTAAAAAAAGTACCTTATTTTTAAGGTTCTTGATTGTCTATAAAATGGCGCCCCCAGCTTTACGATATCTGTCAAAATAAAGAAGTTATAATGTAAATAAGTTTTATGTTTCAGGTAAAGTGCCCTCTGGCGGTATTAAAAAAGTACTTTTATCTTCAAATTTTAGAACCTGCAAAGCCTAATTTGTGTGTCAAATGTCAACTAGATTAATTAAAAAAATAAATGCAATATGGCGAAAAACAAAAATAAAAACTAAACTTTTAACCCTGTAACTTGGTAACCAAGAAGATTTCGACATTTTGTCAAAGGACTTACATTATTTTTTATTGCAGAATGACCCCTTAAAATTTCCTAACGCATTTTTCGAACACCCTGTATATCATAAATTAACCTTGGTTTTAACTAGAACAATGTCTTATCTAACTAATTATTTTCCATTTTTATGGGCGTTTTTCCACAGTTTGCCTAAATTGGTTCACTCATGGAGCTCGATCAATGCAAATGATCCGAAAAATTGGCTGTCATTACAGACCGAGCAGAGCAAAGTTCTTCGTTCTAGTGGCTGCATAAAATTACTTAAGTTAAAAGAATGTGTCGAATATTTGCATTCCAAAATTTTTAATTTGAGCAAATACATAGTGCAGGAAAAAGAAATCTCCGTTTTTCGATAGTTATGAGAGGAACTCCTGATTTCCATGTCATTTACCGGGAACCCATCCAGCGACGAGTTTCTCCTACCTTATAGGACTTATGAAAGTGACTGTATAGTTAGAACCATATTTATTTCATTCTAAAAGCGATGCCGCCAAGTACACAAAAAATTATTTAGTAAACAAACCTTTTCGAAAGCACATAGCATCTGAGAGAGCCTGATTACATTTTTTTAGATAAATAGATAAAAATATTGCAAAAACACGTATGACGTACTTAAGAAACATCCTCTTATTTCGTCTCTGGCGTGCCATAAAACATGTAACGCGTGGCGTAGTCGTCGGGTTGATTTTTTTTTGCTGCAATAAATCATTGTTCACAATAGGGTTTATTTGCTTTATCATTTTTTGTGTACTTGGCGACATCGTCTCTCAAATGAAATATATAGGGGTCTAACTATACCGGGTCCATGGTAAATAACACAAAAACAAGAGTGTCTTATATCAAAGACTTAGTTGTTCGACGGTAAGATATAATCTTACGTTGACACCATATTGAAAACCATCATATATCGGCATCGAGTTTTACCGTGTGTCGTCAAGTTTTAGATTAAAGAAAATAAGTAGAAATAAATTCCCTTCTGTCGTAATTATACAGGGTGTTTTGGAAATACTTTAATATATTGAAATGGGTGACTCCTTGGGCACTGTAGAGACACACTCAGTACTTTTTTATTTTGATTCGCACATTTTTTTAAATTTGCAAATATACCTTTTTTCCCTCGTGTGCTACGTCCCTGCTTACGTTAACACTAGAAATACCTTGACAGTGGACCGGCGGGGACCGCTTTTTACGATGTTGCTAAACGTCCTTTTTTATACACAAATAGCGGCTCTGTGTCCACTGACACACTGACAAATTTATTGAAAGCCTTATGCCAAAAACAAATTGTAGTAAGAAAAAAAATTAAATAAGGGTTAATTTACCTTCTTATAGGAAATATCCTTCGTTGGCTTCCCAAACATGCATTTATTTTCTGACTCGCGCAAACATGTTTTTATTGTTTATTACACTTTTATGATGAAATAGATACTATTGTTATTTTACTTTAAAACTCTCATTTGCTTTTAAAAGAGACAAACTATTTTATTAAATAAAACCTTTTAGATCACATTGAACTAAGTTAATATATTCCTTTTACCTTGTAGAACCGTTCTCTTAACTGTCAATAGTGTCAAGAACGGTTCTACAACATGAAAAAATGTCAAAAAAATTGTAAAAGGAACACTTATGGTGTCGTTTCGGGCGGTTCTGGAGCATAAAAGGAATACAGCAAGTTAATATCACCAAGCCGATTCGGCAATTGTCAAAAAAGTGTGGTTAAAAACGAATGTGTCATAAGCGACTGTAAACAAGGACAGTAATGTGGGATCTTATTTGCTGAGACTTATTATTTACTAGCCATGATTCCCGGCTTCGCTCGGGAGTTGATATGAGACCCAAATAACCGTTGTTCTGAATGAAGTTCAAATACTCGACAACAGATGGCGCCACTACACTTAATTTCCAAGTTGAAGGGTTGGAAGAGTCCTTATATCTTTAAAAATACGCCTGAAGTACTAGACATAAGTGAAGAACATACGAAAGCAAGGTATGGGTGTAAAAAATTAAAATAAATTATTTATACCAACTGTAGTAATATAAGTTATATATAATAAAAAAGAATAAACAATGATAAGCTCTAAAATTACATATATTTGCAACTACAATTGGTAAAATGGAAAATATTTATTTTATAGTAAAATTTTAGAGCTCGTGTCAAAGTTACAAATATTAATTTAAAAGAATATTATTTAACACAAACTTGGTGTGAAATTTTCTTACCGAATACCACACATGCTTAAATTATTCCGTTAAATTTTTTCTCGGCCACGAATATTTTAAGAAAATTCTCAAGTTTCAAAATATTCGTGGCCTTGAAAAATTTCAGAAATAAATTTAGCACTAGTGGTATAACAAGTGAAAATTTATTTTAAATTTACCACCTTTCTTGGCTTAAATTCTGAAATGTCATCGAAAGACGCAACAAAGTTCTTTCTTCCACACTGTAACATGTTATAAATAGCAGCTTAATAGCTAATAAGCGAATTTTCTAACATACCATCGGGAAAACTATGCACCAGCCAGGAAAACTTTATATTGTTTAGCAACTTAACGTTAATTATTTTGAAAAGCAGCCGGTAAATTGCTGGGATTCTATTATAATCTGACGGTGTGCCTAACATCCATGAAGGTTTCATTCTTTGAGCGGTTCATGAACTTCGGCTTTTTGATAATAGGGAGGCAATTAAAATTTTCTTAATAAAAGAGAAACCAGAAGATAAAATTTAAATATTTTAAGCATCTAGAATCAGAGCGGACCATCTCACAAATGTTAGAAAGTGCATTAACACGTATTTTTAATAACAGATAACTTTTCTTTGAAAGTGGTAGGCA
>JACEGR010009324.1:0-27701 GCA_014170235.1 Listronotus bonariensis
TTCGTAAAATTATAATAAAAAGTTTTCCATGTGGTATGAACTTAAGTAGACACGCTGTATAAAACAGGTAATATTGTTACACGGACGACAAAGATTACTTTACTTTTAAACAGTTTTCCATTTTTGACCAACCCTGTATACCATTAAACTTTTAATTAATTTAACTGCATCAAATAGAGTTCAAGATTATGCACTAACTTTTATAAAGAATAAGATATCCTAATAAATTGCATATAAAAAAGTTTCCCATTTGTTCCACACTTAATGGACCACATTGTATATGTATTACAAAACCATTTTTTTATTCGATAATTATTTTTAATTTTTACAAATGCAGCCCAACATTACAAAGTGGTAACTATGTTTAAATTTAAAAGGGTAATTAATTTTAATTTTAATAGGCTAAATAATCAATATGCCAAAAACAAAAAAACAAAGTGTCGAAAAGAGGAGAAAACTACAGAAATTGCTAAGGCAGGTGCAACAAGCAAAAGGAGATGCAATTTGTAAAAATGACACAAATAACTTAGAATCATCTGTGAAGCCTGTATCTAATTTTGGTAAGTATGATTCACCCTAACCTTTCTAAAATACACTTTTTTAATTTTTTACAATTGTAGTTGCAGTAACAAGTGGTGACATGATGAAGCACACTTCTCAGACATTTTCGACGGATAAATCTCTTAAAGAAAGTCAAAGAGAAGCAAATAAAATTCGTATGCAAAAGGTTAGAAAAGATAATGAATATAAAAAAATAGAAAATGAATCTAATAAAAACCGTATACGAGAAATAAGAAAGTCTGATGAAATATATAACAATAGAGAAAGGGATATACATTTAAAGCGTATAAGAAGAATCAGACAATCTAATGAAGAATATACCGCTAAACAAAAGGAACTTAATGTAAAACGCATGCGGTTAGTCAGAGAGTCTGAGAAACAATGCCAAGTAAGAGAAAAGGAAACCAACAACAGTCGGATAGGAACTCCCCGTAATAATGATACGAATAAAAACACACCAGAGACGCATTTAGAAAATATATTGCACAATGTCCAAACAATTCCACCTACAAGCCACGAGACATTCAATTTGTTGATTAAAGAAGGTCCGACAGAAGTAAGTTATTTTTTAATATATATAAATACTGTTTTTAAAAGACCTTTTATTAATATTTTAGATTTGCACCTGCTGCCACCTACTTTGGTTTCCGCGTTATTGTCGCTTTGCTAAAAAACAGTTTATCATAGCAAAATATGGTGAAGCTTTTTGGTGAATGTAATGACGAACTCTGCTTGGTATGTTCATCCTGTTGTAGAACAATCTATGAGGGAAAAGTACCTCATTTTTATCATTTTAATTATGACATTATTTTTCCTATTCCACCTGAATTACAATCCCTTTCTATAGTAGGGGAGAGACTGATCATTCCCAGATTTCCTTTTATGCAAATTATGCGCCTAGGCTATGAACGCCGGTGTAGTATAAAAGGTAAAACATTATATCTATTATTATATTTCCCAATACAGGGTGTTTCAAAATTACGGAATCAAACTTTAAGGTGTGATTCCTTATGTTTATGAAAAAAAGTTCCTATAAACATATGTCCGGAGTTGCTTCCTTATTGAGATACAGGGCGTTAAAATTTAAGAAAAAAATAAGTTTTTTTTCAAATATTTTTAATATGCTTAGGCCGATTTGGATAAAATTTTGTACATTTACTTTAAGTAATAAGGCGCTTATTTAGCCCTAACCATAACGTTATTATTAGCTCCAGTGGCGTCTCATCAGACACCGCAAGTTATATTATTGAGAAAAAAGCTACGCCACTGACTTTTTTTATTATAATTATAGCAATTAATATTACAACTATTTAATTTCTTTAATTTTTTTTTATTCACCTTCGTTTTCGAGAAAAAAATTTCAAGCTACTTTAAATTCTTCTAAAAGTACCCATAGACCAGAGTTGGGTCGTATTCGAATACTTAGTATTCTGAATAGTATTCAGAATACATTTTGCCGGTATTCGAATATATTTGTGTGTTTGGTATTCGGCAGAATACTTTTTTGGTTAGTATTCGGGATTCTGTATTCGAATACTTTTGAAGTATTCGACGAATATTTTTTGAACATTCCAATATCGGTGTTTCGAGTATTCGAGTACCGGAATGTGTAAGCAGTATTCGAATAACAAAGTTTACATGAGTAGAAATCCAAAAAGAAACAAAAAGTAGGGAAAAATGAGGTGAGGACCGTTTTTTTTTGCTTTTCAAATTTTTATTGTTTTGTTTTTCTTTGCTGGTATTCAAATCTTTTTTTTCAGTATTCGAATACCGACTACAGGTGATCGTGAATACCGAGTATTCGAATACTTTTTTCTTCCAAGTATTCAAATATGCGGTATTCAAATACTTTTTTTCCGGTATTCGTATTTGTATTCGAATACCGATTTTTAGTATTCGACCCAACTCTGCCATAGACAACATGATATTAAAAAAAAAACAATTATTTGCCCTAAAATAAATTAGCAGTCGTGTATTTTATCGAAAATTGTCATTTTCCCTATTTACTAAGATCGATATTCTTTATTTTTTAATTTTAAATTTTATTTTATGCGCTTTAGAGATACTTTTTAAAATGACTTAAAGTGACTTTTAATATTTTTTTCCTCAAAAACAAAGCTACATACAAAAAACATATAAGAGAATAAAAAGTTTTATTGTTAATTGCCTAATTATAAAAAATTATAAAAACGTCAAAAAAGTCAATGGCGTACTTTTTTTGCTCAATAATCTAACTTGCTGTGACTACTAAAACGCCACTGGACCAAATAATACCAATACTGTTAGGGCTAAATAAGCTTATAACTTTAAATAAATGTACTCCATTTTATTCAAATCGGCCCAAGAGTATTACAAAAATTTAGAAAATCGGATTTTTTCTAAATTTTAACACCGTGTATCTCAGTAAGGAAGTAACCCTGAACATATGTGGGAACTTTATTCATAAAATAACATAAGAAATCACACCTTGAAGTATGGTCCCATAGTTCTGAAACACCCTGTATAAGATTATACAAAGTGATTTAAAAATTGATTACAAAACTATGGGTGGTAATTCTACATCATAAAGTAATGGTACAGCTTAATATTCTTTTTTTTTAATGGTATTTATTTTCGAGTTACAACCTGTTAAATTTTTATTTTTCAATGTCAATTTTTTAAATTGTTTGTTTAAGCAAAAACTAGTATAAATCATATTTGAAGCATAGAACTAAGTCGATTGGGCTCCAATACTTTGGTAATATTTTACATTAATTGTATGCCGCAAGAGAGCTCTTTACCCAAATTGAAAATTGTTTTTTTTTCATATTTTATAGGCTACTACATTTTTGACTTCATTAACAAAACCGGTGCAAGGACTTAAAAAAGGTGACATTTATTAAATTTTTAAGATATACCCGTTAAAAAACATAAATTATTCTTAAATATTATGCTGTTAATTTATTTTTTCCCATTTGATTACGACTACCGGGTAAATAGGAAACAAAGTTTAATGAAACTGTTAGTTTAATATAAAATATTCTTTTTAAATTATTTTAAAAGGAGAATTTATAATAAACTGAGAGACTTCATAAACTTGCCTGTATCTCAATAGGCAATTTTTATTATTACTTTTGGCATTTCGGATGAAACAAGAAAATTTATGAAGAATAACTTTTTTGTCGAATTATGAAGAATAATTTTTTTACAGGTATAGTTAAGTCCATTCGTGGACACACTGTATTTGAAGCTAAACCAATATTTTATCATGCAGAATCTTAACTTTCGTAATCTATTTTTTGATAATCTAGTAATTATATTTCATACCTAAAAAAATTATAAATATACACTATGTCTCAGGGTAGGTGTTACAAGAGAACAAATAGACCTAAAATTTTGGAATAAAAAAATCGAAAAACTGGTCGCATGGTCCAAGACTAAGAAACACGAAATTTTACTTTAATCGACAGTATACATGGCTTGAGTATATAACTAAATAAATATTAAATTTATCAGAAGTAAAAAAGTAAAATAAAAAAATAGACAAAAATTGCAAAAAATTTGTTGTATAGAATTGTATTTTGTGTTTAAATTTTAGTTAGGGTAATACTATTTACAAGAAAAAATCTATTATTTCTTTTAATTTATTAATATTTCACAAGTAAACAACGATTTGATGATATTATGCAGATGCTAAGTAGATACTTAGCATGTAAGCACATTTAAGCAGCAGTATTTAAAAATTAATGATGCTAACATCTTTTTTATTTTAATGTTTTACACTTATAACGTTAACATAAAATACATTATCCACATTTACTTATACATTTTTGCCCTAATTCCAAAAATAGAAGTACTTTACTAATAGTCATTTTTAAAATTTATATTTGTAGCTTTCATTGTATATTGCCGCTTAAGGTACAATTTTGTATTTTTCAGTTAGTTCTGGTTAGTTTTGTTTTAGGTCAAGTCGTAAACGTCCCGACTATCTGTTGACACTACTGTTAATGCTTTGCGTAGAAGTATGGATGATACGGGAACTATCCAATTAAAGTTAAAACGAAAAATTGACTACCAATAGGATTTGCGAGACAATTAGACCAGCAATTGTGAATAAAGCTGCGCAATACTTGGTTAATCAGCCTCTATACAAAGAATTAAATATTTCAGTTTCAGATCAGTGGCTACAGAGCGTTCAAGCTCATAACCAGCAAGACAAAAACTGTGACGTGCTCAGTAACGTATCGGATGATTTTGAACAGGAAATTAATGAAATAAACAAAGAATTTTAACAGGAAGATTTCTTTGATGACATCAATCCTGGCGGAGAGCAAACTTTATTGGATAATAAAATAGTGGAAAATATTGCATTGGCTCCTGGTGAGAACAGGAAGCCAATTCATTTAATGAACGATCTCTATTCAGAAGAACTTAGCTTTCTCACAATATTTTGTGGAAATAAAAAGACATTTAAAGTAAAGGCTTCCTATAGCTACATTGCTAAAGTACAGGCTTCCCATAAAGACCGGAGGTTTGCCCGGACCAACTTTTTGTTATATACCTATAAGAAAAGCATTTTATTTTATGTAATGAGCAAAGTCAATGTCGCTATTAGACAAAAGCTTAACTCTAACACACCATACACTGCGCAACAAGTACGGTCCACTAAATTACTTGCAGAACTGGTGCAACACGATGGAGAATTTAACTTTTTGCAGTTAATGTTTTTCGCACCAGTATATTGACAAAAACAGAAACAAAAACTCATGTCTATGATAAGAAAAAAGACAGTTTAATATACCAACATTATTTTTTACAGTTTCTGCCGCCGAAACTTTGTGGCCCGAATTGTTAGTTATTTTAACTAAAGTTGTGGACAAAAAACAATTTCAGAGGAAGAAGCTTTGCATCTTCCTCACCAGGAAAAAACTAGACTAATTTGCACTGATTCCATAACCTGCGCAAGATATTTTGACAAGAGGTTTAAACTGTTATTTTCCCTTATGAAACTCAAGGATGGTCCCTTCAAAGAACATCTTATTGAATATTTTTATTATAGAATTGAGTTTCAGCATAGGGGATCACCACACATATATGGTTTACTGTGGTTAAAAAATGCCCCCATTTGTAATTTTGAAGATACAGACACAGTGTCGCAATGTGAAGTCTTCATAGGCAAATATATAACAGTGGCCTGGAGCAACATTAATACCTTACCAGACACATCATCACAGTAAAAGCTGTAAACGATCGTTTAAAGAAATTATCTCCTGTAGATACGGAGTTTTATTTTTGCCTATGGACAAAGTTACTATACTGGCCACCCCTAAAAAAATAAAAAAGACGAAACATCTGTAACAAGTTTAAAGAAATTAATAAAATCTCAATAATAACCGAGATCTTGAAATTTCAATGCCCGACTTTTTAAATAGCTTCCTCCTCACCAAAGATCAATATGTTAAAGTGATAAGAAAAATATCACCAAACCTATGGTTTGCCTTAAGCGATCTATAAAAGATTGTTTCATAAACCACTTCAATGAAAATATACTGAGCATGATGAGGTCTAACATGGACATTCAATTTATTCTGTACCCGTACGCATGTTGTACATACATAATTAATTATATTAATAAGGCTTATCGAGGCGTATCTAAATTAATAAAGAAGCCAATGGATCAAATAAAGTCGGGTAATACTGATATTAAAGAGCAGTTGCTTAAGGTTGGCAATGTTTTTAGGAACGCGAGTGAAATTAGCGCGCAAGAAAGTGCCTTCAGCGTTCTACAATTACACATGTCCGAAACCAGCAATCAATACTTTTTCATCAGAAAATCGAGCAAAAATTTAAAAACTAATTCAGTTTTACAATTATTGGAAGCTGATGATACGGACATTTACGTAAAAAATTATTGGACCATCGTCCTGAAGTATTAGGCCGGTCGTCCTTTGGATGCGTTTTCGTCCGAATTGCGTTCGTCAGAAATCGGACGAAGAAGCGCGAAGCATCCCGTTTCATTGAAACCTATTGATGCTCGTACACTGCGTCCGAACTGCTTCGTACGAATTCGGACGAAAACATGCGATGTGCGATCTATCCGAAACAAATGGGATTTTTCGCAGTTATGACGAATTGATAGTCGATTTGTATTTGTAACAGAACGAGATGGATGTTGAAAAATTAATTACTTTAATTTATGAAAAAAGCCTCTATGGGATATGACCGATAAATCATATCACATGAGAGATATACAAAGAAAATTGTGGCAAGAAGTGGCAGTTGAAATGAATGCTAAGGGTAAGTTAAATCAAATTTAGGTGTCAGGTACCTATGATATATGTATTTGCAAACAAACAAAATATTTGTCTTTGTTGTTTATAATGTAGAAAAGGCATATATGGGTAAGGCTCATTGAAATCCAAAATGTATTTGAATATTTTATTGATTTTAAATTATGCATTATACAATTCTTGAGATGAAAAATAAGTTTTAAATTTATCCCTGATGTCATAAGCTGAACTGGTGCCTCTGTTTTCACCCAAGGTTCCAAATCTTCCCGTTCTTGAATGTGTTTGATGAGGGATTTGCTCGAATGTACATGCTACTTGTTGCTCTCCTTCTGTATCAATTATAATGTTATGCAACAGGCATATGCATTTAATAAGTTTATCGGCAGATTCGGGATTTACTTCAATTGATTTTTGTAATAATCTCCATTTGCTACTCATAATTCCGAATGCACATTCAGCAACTTGTCTTGCTCGAGACAAACGCTCATTAACAATTATTTCTGAAGGTCCTAATTTTGATACTGGAAAAGGTCTCATTAAATAAGTTTTTAGTGGATAAGCTTCATCTCCCAAAAGAACATGAGGTACTTTAATATTTGTTCCCGGCAGTGCACAATGTCTTGTAACACCTAATCCTCCGTTTTCAAGCTTTTGGCAAAGATTTGAATGCGAAAAAATACCACCATCACTTTCTTTACCGTACGCTCCCACATCAATTGCTATAAATTTGTAGTTTGGTCCAGCCACAGCTTGTAAAACAATTGAGAAGTATTGCTTGTAGTTTCGATACATACTTCCAGAGTGCTTTGGATTCTGTATGCGTATGTGTTTCCCATCTATGCATCCAACACAGTTTGGAAATTTCCACTTATTCCAAAATCCTTCAGATATAGATTCCATGTCTTCATTTTTCGGAAATGGCATATGTACAGTACCCAACTTGTCCCAAATAGCATCACACGTTTCGTGAACAATTCTACCCACCGTGACATCTGATATTCGAAACGAATACCCCAATGTCTTGAACGAGGAGCCCGTTGCCAAATACCTGAAATGAAAAAAAACGTGATTAATTTGTAACGAATTTTTTTGTTTCAGTTGATGAACTAAAAAATAAATGGAGGGGGCTGCGAGACACATTCCGGAAGAAATTCAACAAGTCGAAAAAACAGAAATCTGGAGATGGTGCAGAATCGGTAGTTACCTCCAAATGGCCATATTATAAAATACTGTTGTTTTTATCTAAAACTGTTGAACGACGTAAACTGCATGGAAATATATCTCCGCAAAAGGAAGACAATAACAACTCTTATTCCGAAACAGAATCGACATTGGAGGCTGATGCAGACAATGCATACTCTCAATCAACCATTCAGGAGTCATCACAGCAAATTGTAAATACAGATATACAGCAGCCATCCACATCTGGTAATAATGTTAAAAGTACATTCAGTACACCTACTAGTACAACTTTACAAACTAAGAAAAACACAAACAATCGTCTAAAATATGCTACGAATTCCGAGGCAAATTCAATGGACGACAAGTTCCTCGAAATAGAAAGAGCCAAATTGGAAATATTGTCCCAACATAAAAATAGAGAAGATAGTGACAGTGAACGCCAATTCCTACTAAGTCTCCTGCCCTTTTTAAAGGCTGTACCTCAAAATCGACAAATGCTGGTAAGAAGTAAGTTGCAGCAAGTATTTCTTGATGAAGAGCAATTATCTACAAGACACGCGCCCGGAGCATCATATCGTTCCAATGAAACAATTACATCAACACCGTTGCCTTCTCCAATCACAGACACCGATTCCTCCAGAGCGTCATTCTATTGTAATGACTTAATATCAACACCACATCGTTCTCCATCTTTGCAAAATACAGAATCTTCCGTGGTCTCACAATATTCAAGTGAAAGAAGAGAAGATGTTTCCTATCAACAGCCGTTATCCATTCAGAACTATATTACTCACTTCAGCGCATAAAACAATGTATTTCTTTTCTTTGTATTTTTAAATAATAAAATTGGAAATGTTGCAACTACTGTATTTATTATAACTTACCTTAGAGTCACACTCAATCGTTCTTCTGGTGAAATGGTCTCACGGAAATTCGACATTTTTTTATTTGATTCTCTTATGGCATCTAAAATATAGTTAAATGTATCCTGATTCATGCGATAGTAATCAAAAAACTTTTTCTCGTCCTTTTTCAAATCATCATATAAATGATGAAATTCTCCGAATTCTTTTCGTTTTGCTAATATGTCATTAACCCAACACTTTTTTCTTTTTAATTTTAATCGCCGTCTAACAAGATAACTATTTTCCAAAAGAATATGATCCATATTAAGTATTAATAAACTATAGTATGCTTATTTGATAAATTACTACATATGACTGACTTCGTACAATGCGAAAACTTGTCTATAGTGGACGGTACCACATATGCGAAATCTGACGAAATTATTCCTCCGATTTCTGACGAAAATATTTCGGACGAAAACGCATCCAAAGGACGACCGGCCTTAGAACACCTATGTTTGGCAGAATTCGCAGCTTATTATAATTTAAAAAAATACGACGAGAAAGCTCACAAAGACAAAGGTTTCCTAGAATGTCTAGATCAAAGTGGTATTTTAACAAAACGTCAAAAACCCAAAGTTTTAACTTTCAATAACTACGGTTTTGAACAGGATCCTGTTAATTTTTACATGCAACAACTTATGTTGTACATTACTTGGAGGGACGAAGAAAAAGAATTGCTAAGTGTTCATCAAGAACAACTTTATTTAGCTAAGTACGACCAAATTAAGAAAAATAGAAAAAGTTCGACTTCCTCGATATGACATTGCTCGACGAAGCATACAAAACTGCTCAAGAAAATCTTGACAATATCTTGGTCGACGAAGACCTTGAAAACGAAATGGATCCGGAATATATGCCATATGGTTTAGACGATCCAGCCGCCACAGACATATTGGGTGGTGATATAACAAAAACAAAAGATACGACTGAGAAAAGGGGTTTTCCTACACCTTTTCAAATTACCGATGACGAGTACAGTCAGTGTATTACCACACTAAATGAAAAGCAATACGAGTACCTAACACACGTATTGGGCAAGGTAAGTAAAAACTCACCCTTTTATGAAATTATTTCAGGTGAAGCTGGAGTTAGGAATAGCCGTTTAATAAACGCAATATTTCAGTCGCTGTGCAACCATCAAGGTTTTACTAACGGTACCTACCGGCAAAGCCAGCTTTAACATTAACGAAATGACGTTACATTCTGTCCTATCATTACCAGTAAATCAGTATGTTGGCCCACTGATTCCCCCAGCAATGATTTGGTAAACAGTTTATATTCAAAATTGGCCGAACTAAAATTACTAATCATTGACGAGTTTTCTATGGTTGGCGCCCGAATGTTTGATTGTATAAATTTGCGCCTAAAACGGATTTTTAAAAGCAAAGCAGATTTTGCCGATATTTCTTATTTTTGTGGAGATTTAAGGCAATTACCCCCATAGGAGACAGATGGATTCTCTACCATCTTCCAATGACGCCTATACCGAAATAACAGGCAGGCAATTATGGGACAAGTTTAAATATTTTGAATTAAGCGAAATTATGCGCCAACCAGACGACAAAAAATTTGCCATAGCTTTAAATAACCTGGCTAGGAGCGAAATGACATCTGGGGATGTAGCCCTCTTAAAATCCAGGGAAGTTAAAAATGACGAAAATCTCCCAGAGACAACCATTCATCTATTTAAAAGCAATAATGAGGTAGATGCTTTTAATTTGTTAGGATTAAACTCTTTTACTACCGATAGCGCTATATCTAAAGCTGTTGACATGATAAAGAGATCATGTAATGATAGGCTCAAATAAAAATTATTAAATCAGGCAAAAACCTTAAAAAAATCAGAAAGTTTTGGATTAATGCTTGAACTTAAGTTGCAGGTTGGAGCCAAATACATGGTTTTACGCAATCTAAACGTCGAAGATGGTTTAGTTAACGGTACCACAGGTATTTTAAGAAAAATTGACAAAAGTCAAAATGGTTCTCTAAATCCCATCCAATCGTTTGGATTGAATTTCCCGAAGACAGAGACGGTAAAAACACCATAAAAAAAAATCCAAACTATAATGTTAACATTCTTTGCCTTAATTCTGGACACCGATTCCTAAAATTTCTAAACCTATCGATTTTTATAAAAAATTGCAATGTGACCGTGGAAAGTAAATAATTTCCATTGCTTATAGCTGAGGGAATAACGATCCACAAGTCACAAGGATCAACCTATACGGAAGTAGCAGTGCATTTGCAAAAATCCATGCCAAAAATGCACTCTACGTGGCCTGTAGCAGGGCCACAAACCTTTGTGGTTTATACATTTTTGGAACCTTTCCCGTACCTCGAAAACCAACAAGCAGTGAAAAAGTAACACAGAAATTGCAAATCTTAAAAAAATAAAGTGCCTAAAACTCCTCTAAGGCAACACATTGAGGAAACAGGTAAAATTACAATTGGATATCAAAATATCCAGAGTTTTAATAAACACATTAATTTTGTTACAAATAATCCATGGGTTATCAGTCGAGATAATGTCGAAATCCAAGGCTACCAATGTTTTAGCAATATATGCGATCCAAATTTACATAAACCATTTGGCATTTTGTGTTACAACAAAGCCAGTGTGCAGGTAAAATCGCTAAAGGAACTTAAAGAGGTAATACATTTTTATACTTTTCAGGCAGTCGTTTTTCAAGTGGCTCAAATGACTGTAATAGTAGTTTATATTTCCCCTAAATTTCAAGTTAAAAAAGCCGCAAATATATTGAATACCATTTTAGATGATATCAACGGCAAATGTTTAGTTTTAGGTGATTTTAATTGTGACATGTCACTTTCAAAAAATAATCAAATAATTTTAGCATTGACCTCAAAGGTTTTGGAATCTAAACTAAAGCTTACCTCCTCAACCACTAATGCATCGACTTATATAAACTGGTGCTTTTCCAACAGCAAAAAAATTAAAAGTGAGCTGTTTGACACCGTTTACAGTTTTCACCGAACGATTTCTGTAAACCTGTATAAAAATGATATTCCTACGGATATGGACTGTGATGTTAGTAGTGACGAACCTAATCCAATAATGTGTCTTTCACGATATATCGATACGTCGTGTGATAACGTAATAATGTCTATTTCTTCCAGTTCATTAGATTTGGACGAAGACATAGCCAATAGCGATGAAGGTGAGTCTTATGTTCACAACGGATTACAAAATCCGGATGCCGTTTTCTGTTACTGTAATTCTACCTTACAATGTCTATTGTCTTTACCAGAATTTAGACTTTCCGTAAATAAGGAAAATACACAAATTAATGTTAAAATTAAACGTGTTATGTTACATGAGTTTCTTACACCATATTTATTGAAATAAAGTTGCTGATATTTTTAAAGATCGTAGACAACAGGACGTGCAGGAATTTATGAGCATGATATTAACAAAATTAGATAATGACTTGTTACAAACTATAGACTTTTCAATTGCCAATGAAAACTATTGAACAGTATGCGGCACCCGCGAACTTGGAAATGTTGATGAAAATCAACAGTTTTATTTTGTATATTTTCCGGAAACTGAACAAAATGATATATGTTTTAATGAGCTTATTGATTTCCAACAAACTGAAATTTCCTGCAGGAACTGTTCCTAAATTCTAAGGGTAAGACCTTATTTGCAAGAAGTTAATAAATATTTATGCGTGGTATTTGTAAGATACCGCATTGGCGAAAATGGACCAGAAAAAATTAAATATAAAATAACAGGTTTAAACTTTCAGATTGATGGTCATGTCTTTAAGATGAAATGTGTTATTATAACATATAGGTCTGCAGGTCAGCTCAGGTCATTACATAGCAACCGTACGTACGTCAGAATAATATATATATATATATATATATATATATATATATATATATATATATATATATATATATTAAGTTACTTAAACAGCGGTGGAAGCCAAAAATTAAAATTTCAGATATTAGGGTAAAACCGGGAGAAATGAACCATCGCCTCAGATGGACCATCTTCGTATTTTGTCCACAGGTAGATAGATGGCAACACACACCATGCTAATCTGAAGAGCTTTGAAAATTAGTCCGCTGTGAATAACCGTACGCAACGTACCTTTTGTGCACATATTTTTAAAATTTAAAGTTTGTTTTACTGCCCCTAAAAATATTTGCTTGGTGTTTCATAGGCGATATTTCAGGTAAGTTGAGAGTTAAAAAGGCGGGTTTTTATTGCAAAAATACGTTATTTTATGCTTTTACTAAACATAACCTAAATTAGACGCATAAACTCTTTTAAGCGTTAGTTTTAGGATGGTCCATCTATCCAGTACAAATGGGACAGATGAATCGTTTTTTAGGGGTTAGATGGACCAATACAAAGAGTGCTTTTTAATTTTTCTTTTTATTTTACTTTAATTTCTAGGATGCCAACAAAGTATAAGCGCAAGGAACTTAACGGGAGGGGTTGTTGGACAGAAGAACAACTAGTCAATGCAATTCAGTCCATAGATAATGGAGTTATGAGTATAAACAGGGCTGCCAAAACGTTTGGAATCCCCAAGGCAACTTTAATACGTAGAAGGAACTCTCGAAATTTAAAGAAAACTAATAGACTAGGCCATTCGTGTACTTTAGGCGATGAAAACGAAAATAAATTAGTCGCTCATATAAAAAACTACAATGTTGATGTGTATGGGTTCGCACCAACGCGCGATGCAGTACGCTATATGGCTTTTGCTGTAGCTCAACAGCTGGGACTTAAACATCGTTTTAATATACAAAATAGTAAAGCTGGCTACGACTGGTTAATACTTTTTTTGCAGCGTCATCCTGACCTAAGTGCAAGAGAAGCAGAAAGAGTTTCTCTTGCACGATCTTCTGCCTTATGTCGGGATACCGTTGACAATTATTTTAATTTGTTGGAAAATGAGTTATCTGAGAATGAGTTAATCAACAAACCAGCTAATATATTTAACGTAGATGAGACGGGTCTTCAGCTAAATAACCGGCCTGGTCAAGTGATTGCGCAAAAAGGTTCCAAAAATGTGCCATGTATTACCTCAGGGGAAAAAGGTGAAACAATTAGTATAATTGCCTGCTGTAGTGCTGAAGGTAATTTCCTACCCCGTTTTGTATATTTAAGGGCAAAATTACAAAATTTGAATATTCAAGTGGCATGCCGGCTATTCGTATGTCCCAAAAATCTGCTTATGTAAACACAGAAATTTTTTTGATTGGCTCAAGACACACTTTTGCCCCGTAAGCGACCAAGAAAGGTTTTACTTATTCTAGATGGACACACTTCTCATTGCAATTTATGTGAGTTACTAGAATTTGCTTAAGAACATCAGATCATAATGCTCTGTTTACCAGCACACATTATTTACAACCACTAGACAGGGCTGTATTTAAATCATTAAAAAGTTACTACTACATGACATGTGATAACTATATTACAAGAAATCCTGGCTCAAGAATAGGCCGTTTACAATTCGGTCAACTTTTATCGGAAGCCTGGTTAAAAGCAGCGTCTCCTAATAATGCAACATCTGGTTTAAGAGCTAGTGGTATCTACCCATTTAACCCGGAAGCTATCCCAGAACATGCCTTTATAGGAAATGCATGCAACGCAACGGAAACAATTCCCGCACAAAGAGAACACTGCGATATTTACGAAGGTAACTTTTTTCATGCACCACCTATCTAGAGAATTTATTTCATTTCAATTTCTTTTTCAGAATACCGTAACCCAAGGACTTCAAGAAGACGCTAATAACCAGGGAGATGCTGTAAACACTGAGAGCTCTTGTTCTTCTTCCTAACAGCAAGTTCATTATCAAGCAGTTCATACTTATCAAACTGATAAACCATCTACTTCAAAAGGTTATAATGAATGCTGTAATGACGTTCAAGAAAACATACAAAAAAGGTTGTTACGTAATTTGTTTATTTTTCTAATTTAAAACTTGGTGTTTTTACTTTTAGGCTTCCTCATTCGAAACAGAATAAATTTGCAATGATGCTAAGAAAAAGTTAGACGCAACTACAACTCCTGGAAAAATGTTGGACTTAATTAGTCCAGTACCGATAGCAGACAAATTAACAGCAGTTAAAAAAGAGGTTCAAAGTTGGCAGCGGTATTAACTTCACCAGAAAACATAGCCAAAAGAAAAACTTTAAATTTAAAAAAACAGCATAATAATAAAGGTAAAAGTCCAAAGGCCAAAAAAATTAAACAAGTAAAAGTGCCGGCAGCTAAGAGAAACAGATTTGATTTGGAAAGCAGCAGTTCTGAAGAAGAAATACAATATGCTGACTCTGATTCACTCCTGGGATGATAATGATTGTGCAGGTTGTGGTGAAAACTTCAAACAAACTGAAAGTACTGACGATTGGGTTAAATGTGTAGTTTGCAAACGATGGTTACACGAAACATGCCTTAAATACGATGAAATGTATGAAAGGTGTGGCAAAAAAATTGCAGCAACTGCATTCGAATGAGGTCTTATTTATTTTATCTTCTGTTATTAATCTTAAAACTTTTTTATGCTTTGTACTACCTTTATTTTGAAGTATTATGAGGTTTTTAAATGCTAGGTTCATCTCTACCTTAGTGGTTCAACTAATCCAAAGATGCTGGTTTAACTAACCCATATACTATGGGAGTGTTGAACCGATTCTTATTTTTTTTTCTTTATTTTTTTAGAAAACCTTTTTAGTTTTTTTGTAAACTGAGCCCAAAAATATCTAGATAAATATATTTTCTTTCAGAAGCAATACGTTTTTCATTTGGAATATTTAATTTAAACATTTTATTAAGCAAATAAAAAAGTGGTTCATCTGTCCCGGTTTTACCCTAATGCCGTCTGCTTTATGTATAAAAATATGTTTTCTGCAAAAAAATTACCGGTTTTTAGACACCTGTATTAAGCGTCATTTGTTATTTTATTTAAAAAAAATCACATTAAGATTTGTTATAACAAATTAAGAGCCGAGTCGATTTTAAAGAATTAAAAACCTTCACAACAAAAATTGTAATATCAAATCAAGTGCCAATAATCCCCTCCTCCAGCCTGTATGACTCAAACCCTTTAAAAAATAGTCCACATTCCTTAGATGTGTTGCATGGATACAGTAGTTTGACGATTGGTATTGAAAATAGCAAAAACATAACTAGATCTGAGCAAGATTTAGCAGAAAATTTCCAGTTCAACTTACAACAAAACGTGACAAGTAGTGAAGATTATTACCCAGTGCATCAAAAAGAGCAAGAAACAGCAGACGGAACAAGTGAGGAAGCTAGCTTATGGGTTAGAAAAAGGCAATTTAACAACACGCAAAAATAATGAAGAATCCTCAGAAAAATCTAATGAAGAAGATGATACAGAACTTGGTAGAGCGCAAGAAGTCTTGGAGGGACATGAAAATAATGAAGAATCCTCAGAAGAATTTAATCAAGAAGAAGACACAGAAAATTTTCTGTGAAACTAATGAGCCGTATGTAAGTCAAAAGGGCAAACTCGTAGAAGCTAGACAGTTTAGGGATTGCCGCTGCAAGAGACAAATGTTACGATAAGATAAGTTAAGAAGAAAGGCAACAAGAATTTAAAAGTTTTGGAAATTTGATAACTATTAAGCTAAATGCCTTTATGTATCATCTTCAGTCACGGTTGGGCCTATAAAAAGAAAAAGAGCCAAAACATCGACTAAAAGAACTAAAACAAGAATATACCACCTAGAGTTAGTTAAGTGAATTATGAACTAAGTACGCCAAAGAAAATACAAAAAACATTTCAGAGTGTAAAAGTGATTGTGTTCGAAATGGACAAAACAACAAAATGACGTAGTTCGTCATCCAGTTACGGAATTAGGAACGAGTGTGGCCGATACCGAAGATATCCAAGAAAACATTTCTTGTCTTCTTCTGAATGTGGGAGTCACATACCACCACGTAAAATATTTATAAGTAGTTCTAAGAATAATTAAGCTACTTATTTACTTGCTGATCAAAACAAAAAAATAAAGATTTAAAAAATGTTGCAAAGAAACCTATTTCGCAAAAATCTAGTACCGTACAAACATCGAACACTTAGTAAATTTAAATTTACTCCTCATATAAACTTGTTAATGCTTCCATACAATGTTAAATAAATTAATTAATATTAACAGTTATTGTGACGTAACTTTAGAACAAAAACCTATTTATCATTTTTCATTTATTAAAAGTTTATCTCATTTGTTAAGTAAACAAATTGGAAATTTAAAAAATAAAAAATGGATTTGTGAGCGTTGATTGAACCGTTTTAAATCTCAAGTTAATTTAGAAAATCATTTGTTAGATTGTAAAAATATTAATAAAACAAAAATATCCCTATAGAGCGAATTGAAGAACCGCATCATGGATTATATTTTAATAATTACTTTAGTTCTTATCATCTCTTTCAATGGTTGAACAATAAGTTTATTATGGCTGTTGGGACAATTAGAGTCAACCGATTTTGTGGACCCCAATTAGCAAGTGATAAGGATCTAAAGAAAAATGATAGGGGTAGTTTTGACGTTGCAGTTAGTGAAGATGGAGTCGTTATTACGAAATGGTTTGACAATAAACCAGTACTAGTAGCTTCAAATTTGGCGGCGGCGGGAAAAACAGATATGTGCAAGTGATGAGACAGGGTATCTAAAGAATATATAAATGTAACTCGACCAGAGGCCATATCGCTATACAATTCTAACATGGGTGGTGTTGATAAACTAGATTTTTTATTGAGCGTTTATAGATCCTACAGACGATCTAAAAAATGGTCTGTTCGTATGATTACACATGCTTTAGATATGGGACTGGTAAATTCGTGGTTGGAATATAAAAAACAGGCTCAACTGCTAGGTGTACAAAAAAATAAAATACTGGACTTGTGAGAACTTTACAATGAGTATTGGACAATATCTATCTCATATTACACAAAGATCCACCAAAAGAGGCAGACCATCAAGAGAAGAAAATAGTGGTGGAAATGAATGTAAAAAATCCAAAATAGAGGCCCGGCCTCATAATGAATTACGCTATGACAACTATGGACATTTTCCAAATATACGAAAAAAAGAATAGTACGCGTTGTAAATTGGAGAACTGTAAGGGGAAAATCGCACACATTTTGCGTAAAATGTAAAGTTCACTTGTGTTTTATGAGCGGCCGTAACTGTTTTTTAAATTTTACGTAAAATAATTTACTGTTTATATAAACTAATTTTTTTCTGTGTTTTGCTTTGTCTTTTTATTCATGTCCAAGTAAATTTTTATAAACATCTATTACTATTTTATTTTGCTTTAAATCACTGTCCATCAAGATGGACATGTCATAACTCATGTGACATGTTACATATCAAAATAAAAATTTGTAAAAATGATCTTGACAAATAGCTCTTTTTATATACCAAATATGAGACTTTTCCAAGAGCTGGCAAAAAGTGGTGGCTGAAAGGGTTAAAGCAATTAAAAAACATTTAAACTCTAGTTGGCACAAGGAGTCATTAGTTAAGTGCGAAAATAAAAAAAAAATGAAGTAAGGTAAAATGTTGGAGATCACTCAACAACTCGACGAAAAAAAACGCCAGGACATTAAGCGAAATCGCAAAATACTCGGCTCCAGTGTAAAAGCCATTGTGTTTTGTGGTACCCACAATCTGCCTTTAAGGGGAAAATGTTAAACTTTGGCGTATTTTTTGATTTGCTTACATTTCGTGTAGATAGTGGCGATGTTATCCTTAACGAACATTTAAAAAAGCCTACTAATAAAAAGGTGTTTACATATCCCCTATAATTCAAAACAAACTCATTAATATTTCCGGCAAGTTATTAAAAACTAAGGTTGGTAATGTAAAACGAAATGTTTATTTTTCCGTTCTTGCCAATGAGACCACTGATATTAGTGGAATTGAGCAGCTTTCAATTGGTGTAAGGTGTAAGGTATTTTGATAAAGATAGACAAAAAGTTAGGGAAGACTTTATTGGTTTTGAACCATTTAAGTGCAATGGATGCAAATAGTATTGCCAAAGTTATTGTGGAGACATTACAAAAATCTGGCCTTGATTTAAATAATTTAGTTGGGCAAGGTTACGATGGCTGCTCAGTTATGGCTGGAAAAGAAAATGGTGTGGGGGCAAAAATATGTTAAATGCTCTATCTTCTCACTCCGCATCACCAAACTAAATCTGGTTTTACATGATTTAAACGCGGTAGCCGATATAAGGAAAGCTATGAGCGTAATAAAAAGCGTTATTAAGTTCTTTAGAGATAGCCCGTTACGTCGAGTTCTGATATCTAACATTCCAATGTTGTGTAAAACCAGATGATCCGAAAACCACAAATCAATAAGATTGTTTAGCGAAAAAATTATAAATATTGTTAACGCCTTATCTCAATTATGTACTGACGGAAATACCAACACCCGTCAACTTAGTTCTCAATTTTTGTGCTCCTTTAAAAATAGTAATTTTATTATTTCTCTATATGTAATTGCATCATATTTAGCCATTTTAGAGCCACTCACCAATATTCTTCAAGGAGTAAATACCAATAGGCAAGATGTAAGAAGGCACGTTACAAAAATTTTAGAATTATTTATGGAACACAGGAGCAATGCGAAAGAGCACTTTTCGACTATATTTTCTTTAGCTTTGACTACTACTAATGAGTTAAACGTAGAATTGGGGGTCCCTCGTCTTGCATCGAAACAAACCCATCGTGCAAATTTTAATTTAACTGAGGGAAATGATTTAGTTGAGCAATATTTTCGACTCAGTATTTTTATTCCTTATTTGGATTCTTTGATATCATCCTTCAAATCTCGCTTTGAAACTATATACAAAGTTATATCACTTTAGAAAAATTACACCCAAATAACATTTAAAAAAATATAGTCGAACAGAGCTATGTGATATCTCGAATAATCTAAACGAATTTTGTCGCATAAATGCTTCATATGAAATGGCAAAGTTTTTCTCTGAAATAGACTGCAGTAATTTGACATTCATGGACGTAATTTTGGACCCTCATAACGTTTTTTTTCCGGCCATAACTACTTTAATACAAATACAAATTTTTCTTACACTTTCGTCTACAACATGTACTGTAGAACGGTCCTTTTCTACCTTAAAAAGATAAGACTTGGTTTCGCGCAACTACATGTGAGGATCGATTAAATGGTTTGATTAAAGATCTAATTGAACAAGAACACTTTGTTCAAGAAATTATTAATAAGTTTGGCGAAAATTCTCGTAAAATTCAATTTCTTTTTGAATGAATGGTAATAAATATTAGATTTTTGTTAAGTAAATATAATACAATAAATAATGTTTTTTTTTAATGTATGCTTAGTAGTATGTATGCAATCTTATAATATTATATTATTGTGTCAAAGATTTTTGTATTAATTATTTACCTAATTTACTTATTCCTCGTTTTTAAATTTTGACGTTGTGTTCCTCTCGGTATTTGTACTATATTACTATGTACCATACTTACTTTGTTTTCCACAACAATTTCTTATCGCAATAGAAACATTGCCAAAAAATCCACTGGCCAATATAAAAATGAGCTATGACAAAAATTATCGTAAAATTCAATTTCTGTACAATGGCAAGAAAAAATAGACTAACAGCTAGCAATTTTTCAAACGTCCTTTCTGCAGTAAAAAATAATAGGTATTCTCCATCATTGTTCTCGAGATAACCGGGTATGTTATAACTAATATATTATAAATTTAATAGTGACTCTTGGCGGCTAAGAGATACATTTGAAGTACTTACTTCAAGGCTAGTTGGTCATCTCTATATATATATGTATATATATATATATATATATATATATATATATATATATATATATATATATATATATATATATATATATATATATATATATATATATATATATATATATATATATATATATATATATATATATATATATATATATATATATATATATATATATATATATATATATATATATATATATATATATATATATATATATATATATATATATATATATATATATATATATATATATATATATATATATATATATATATGCTTCAATTTTTTCTTAAACCATTTCTTATAATTACTTTTGTAAACTTTCGGAAATCGGCATTATTTAGGAAATTATGCAGAAAAAACATAAATAAAAATAAAACTTTGACACCCTGTATCTTGAAAGCGAAGCATCTTAGACCACACGTTCATAGGAACTTTTTACCTTAAAAATACTTGAAAAATCACTCTCTGAAATATCGGACACTTATTAAATAACACCCTGTATATATATATATATATATATATATATATATATATATATATATATATATATATATATATATATATATATATATATATATATATATAAAATATCCTAAATTTAGTGGGGATGCGGTCCTGTTTACGGCCTAGGTTAAGTAAAACGCTTCTTCATTTGTCAAGCTTTCGAGATATAAAAAAACAGTAAAAGGAACAATGTTTTTTTGATTTAAATTTTAAGGAAGGCAGAAAAGCGTCATGTGTGAGAGAGAAAGCGAAGTCTTAGTACTGTTGAGGTACTGATAAGGGTAATGTTATCGTAGCTATGAACAAAAATAAGTATATAAATAAAAGTCAAGAACTACTAAACGATGTACAATATTATAAAAAACTTAACAGAGATCCTACATATACATTACAACTTAAAGCTAATAAATTGGTAAAAAAACTATTGGACGAGGGTATCATTGACCAAGAAACGGCCAGAAATATGAACAGCTACAATACAGTAGCACCGAGGTTTTACAGACTACCTAAAATCCATAAGCCTACTTTGTCAATGAGACCTATTATTTCGTCGATTAATAGCCCTAATAATTTCTTGGCTGCATATTTGACTAATATCCTGACCACGGCGTACGATTTTAGCAATGACTTTAATGTAAAGGATTCTTTTTCATTTAGCATTTTTATTAACAATTTTCAATTACCTTATAACTACGTAATAGTCAGTTTTGATGTTGTCTCACTTTTCACTAACTTACCATTAGAAGCAATAATTGACAGTCTTAGAAATCATTGGGATGAAATAGCACAACATACTTTGTTGGATTTTGACCTTTTTACAGTATTCTCGAGTTTATCTTTGATTTTAACTATTCCATTTTTAACAATAATTTTTACAAGCAAATTTTTGGCACCCCTATGGGGTCTAAAATATCACCAATTTTAGTAAATTATGTCCTTGATGACTTAATCAAGGATGTCTTCGAAAACATACCATTTCATTTACCATTCATCAAAAGATATGTAGATGACCTACTGCTGGCTGTGCCTGGGGCAGAGTGAGAGAAGTCTTAGCCCCGCCGCACATGCACACATTCGCATTGGCCGTCACGAGCCGTGTTCGAGTGGCAGTATTTAAAACCTATGGCGCACTACCAAACTCCGCAATTGCTCTCACGTGTCGACGCAGGTACGTACATGAGCGTGTACGCGCGTGTCGGCTAGGTGACCGACACATTGTTTTCGAGTGACAGTGTTGCGAGTACTTGGAAAATGGAGGAGCTTATTGAAGCTGTTCAAAGCAAAAAATGTTTATATGACGTAAAACACCAAGATTATATGAATACAAAATTAAAGGATTCTAAATGAAAACTAATCGCAGAGGCGCTAAATCTCAAGGATGGTAAGTATTGCTTGTATAAATCTTACTAATGTTATAAATGTGAAAGTATATGGATGTTGAAGATGTCAAATTCTAACATTTATTTATTATACTCATATATGGATTTACAAAATAATTACAAGTTCCATTGTTGTATTAATTGTCGAACGATATCAATACGCACCCCGTTGCACGCTGTGGTTTTGCCAAGTCACTCGTCCTTCTACGGAGTTAAAATAATCCGTAAATTGGTCTCTTATTTCAAATGCCCTTTTCGAAACGCGTCCTCTCACTCGCGGCAAAGGCAATAATTGTTGAACATTTGGTAAATTTTCAATTTGCAGGTTCAGGTCTTCATCCATACTCCTAGTTATACTTTTTGTGCGTAAATAGTTATGCAAGACACAACTCGCCATAACAATTTTGTCTACTGTTTTTACTTTCATTTCAAATGGCCGTAAAAATATTCTGAATCGGGAACTCAATATGCCGAATGCACATTCAACCGTTTGTCTTGCTCTTGAGCATCTGTAATTAAAAACTTTGTTTCTATAATTGTCTATCACTTGTCTCTGAGGAAAAGGTCTCATAAGGTTTTCCATTAAAAGAAATGCCGCGTCACCAACAATAACATAAGGCACAACTATGTCTTCGCTTCCAGGTAGACCCTTGGGCTCGGGCAGATGTAGCTGTCTATTCATCATGTTTCTCTTTAATATGCAATTATCAATTATATTTCCATCTGGAAATCTGCCCTTAGAACCGACATCAATAAATACAAATTTATAGTTTGCGTCTACTACCGCCAACAGCACAATAGAATGATGTTGCTTATAATTAAAAAATGAAGATCCGCTGTTTATAGGTTTCTTAATTGTCACGTGTTTTCCATCGATAGCGCCCACAGTATTAGGCATTTGCCATATATTTTGGAAATCGACAGCATTTTTTTCCATATATCCAGTGTAGGTTCCGGCAAGTAAATTGGTTGCATGTTCCTCCAAATAGCTGAAGATACTTTGGTTATAATATTTGAGATAGTCCTTTCTCCCATTCTGTAACTATAACCAATGCTCCGATACGAGTTACCGCTCGCGACAAATCTGTAAAGAAAAAATACATTTATTATATGTATTTTATATAGTCGTGATTAATATGACTAATCTTATTGCAGGAAGTGAAGCCAAGAAATCTTGGAAAAGACTGAGAAACAATCACCGAGATGCGCTTCGTCGGCAGAAAATTTCTAAACCTAAAAGTGGATCAGCGGCTGTTAATATAAAGACATAAATAAATAAATAAATAAATAAATAAAGAGGTCTTTTATTTCAATATAAAATTAGAATACAAAAAACAGAAAAAATACAAAAAATGGTGGCGAGGTCTAGCAATGCTATTCTACCTAACCACCGTAATTAAAGTAAATATAAAAACACTCATTTAATAATGTTTTATAATAATAACTAGATTATCTAATTAGATAATAAGTAACAAGTTAATATCCATATAAACAAAGCAGTTTAAATAAAAAACGATAGTAAGATGAAAAAAGTAATAATAATAGTAATGATGAAAATAGTAATAAGAGAAACGGAAAAAATGGTAGAGTATATATAAGAGGCAAACACTTAGCCTCTCGCACTCTTTAAATAAAGTTTTAATTTCTTTTTAAAAGTGAAAGAAGAGGAGCAGTCCTTGATGTCATCAGGTAATTTGTTATAATATTTAATTGCATTAAATGAAAAGGAACGTTGAAAAATTGATGTTCTATGTTTAGGAACAGTATACAAACCACGATTTCCAGTCATTCGTCCGTGTACGTCACAACCTTTAAAGAGTTTATTAGCCAAATACTCAGGTTGTTGAGTCTTTGAAATTGTAAAAACTATTTTTGTTACACTGGATATATACCGTTCATGAAGGTTAAGCCATCCTGAATTTTGAAAAACTGGAGTTATGTGATCAAATTTACGGATGCCGTAACAGTACCGCAAACATGCATTTTGCAGTTTTTGTAAAGTATATTTATTTGCGACAGTTAGCATCGGCCAATATACTGGAAATCCGTTTGACAAAGTAGATAGTACCAAAGAATCTGATAAACGTAGTTTAATATCTCTGTTAAAGTTTTCCCTATATCTATATAATAGTTTAAGTTTAAAATAGCACTTTTGAACCAATTCAGAAACATGTTGATCAAAGCGTAAATTTGCGTCAATAATAAGTCCCAAATTTTTTGCTACGGCTGATGGTGTCAGTCGTATGCCATCAAGAATAATAGTAAAATTATTGTTATTAGAGAACATTTCCTTAGTCTTTCCAAATATAAGCATTTTAGTCTTAGCACCATTTAATATCAATCCATGTGCCGATGATAACTGTGATATAGTTTTTAAGTCATTATTTATATATTCAGATATTTGGTTTATGTTATTTTTGATCAAATGAAATATACAACTGCGTATCATCGGCATACTGATGTGATGAGCAATACTGAAGATGGCTGGTAAAGTCGGCTGTATATAAGGAAAAGAGAAGAGGTCCCAAAATACTACCCTGCGGAACTCCCCTTTTGGTAGATAAAAATTCAGAAGGATCTCTGGACAATGATGAAATACACTGACTTCTCCCTTCAAGGTAACTTCCCATCAATTTAATAGAGGCTTCTGAGAAACCATAATATTTCAACTTTACTAGAAGAATCTTGTGAGAGAGAACGTCAAAGGCTTTACTATAGTCGAGCAAGATAAGGCAAGTATTTTTATCAGTATCGAGGGCTCTAAGGATATCGTCCTGGACATGTAGGAGAGCAGTTGTTGTTCCGTGAAAATCAGATTGGGTACTTGGAAGTATTTTACATGGCTTTATATGCTGGTTTATTTGCTCGTACATAATTTTCTCGAGTATTTTGGAAATCGTGCAGAGAATGCTGATTGGTCGATAATGGGAGGGTTCACTTGGGTTACTAACTTTGGGAATTGGGATTATAATAGCTTTTTTCCACATTGAAGGAAATATATTTGAAGATAAACTCTGGTTTATAAGAAATGTTATTTGTGGAACGAGACAAGGAGTAATTAAGGACAAGATCTTAATATCCATTCCATCGACGCCTTTGGCATTTGACTTAATACCAGAAATAATGTTGGAAACTTGACGCTCACTTACAGGATGAAAACTAAATTCCTTATTAACATTGGGATGTTTTTTATTTATATAAAAACTTTCTATTAATTCATTGTCAACATCATTTAAGACGGGAATACTATCAATAAAAAAATTATTTAGAATATTCGGATTTTTAATTTGTAACGAATCATGGCTTTTGTTATTAATATTTAAATATTTTAAAGTACACCAAAAGTTTTTGGGATCTGTTCTAAATTTATGACACAAAAAGCTTTTTTCTCGTTACGTATAGATTGGGTTACAAGATTTCGGTATTGTTTATATTCATTTTTAGCAGCTTCAGTTTTAGTTTTTCTATATTTGCTTAAGGCTTTTTTCCGCAGCTTAATCAACAACCTAATGTTGGCAGTAAGCCAAGGGGCGGGGGCTTTAGTACATTTCCTTGTTTTAAGAGGTGCATTGACATTAAGTACAGAATCTACTTTTTCATTAAATAAGTTCAGGTTTTTGTTGACATCATTTGACTCATTAAATTCATTCCAATTTAACTTATAAAGATCGTTAAGAAAATCTTCGTAAACAGAATTTTTGTAGTCCCTATAAGTTCTATACTTAACAGGAGGCTTATTTTTGACTATATTAAAGTAGCAAGTAACTATAAAATGATCCGATATGTCAGACATATCGACAACCTCGGCGTTTATAAAATTATCTTTAGAAGTAGAGATAACCAAATCAATTAGAGTACTTGACGCTGCAATGACGCGAGTGGGATCAGATATTAGCTGATATAGACTATATTTATTAAGAAATGTCTGAAATAATAAGTAGTCACTCTTAGTTTTGTCTAAAAAGTTGACGTTAAAGTCACCACCGAGAATAACTTGATCAAATTGAGGTATAAAATTTGTCAATATGTTTTCTAGATCGTCCAAACATAGCTTTAAATTAGAATGAGGTTGTCTATATAAAGAACCAAAACAAATATTTTTACCGTTTATCTTTATTTGCAACCAGATGCTTTCCAAATCGCTCAAGCCTTGTGGTTGATCCAAGACTTTAGCATTAAAAATGTCCCTTACGTAAAAAGCCACACCCCTCCGCGGCCATCTGCACGATCAACTCGGAATAGCCTGTATCCCGAAATTTGTAATTCACTATCAGCAGTATTGTGTTTAAGCCATGTTTCCGATAACCCTATAACATCACTCTGCTCATCGTCAATAAAAGCAGAAAATAAATCATAACTGGGATAAAGAGAACGAGTATTAAAATGCGAGAAACTAAGTGCATTCCTAGTTGTTTCATCAACCATTTTATATATAATAATATATTAATACAAGTCTAGCGCCCCGCAAAATTAAAAAAGAAAAAAATCTAAAAAAGTTTAGTAGTGTCTTTTATACATCAAAAAAAAAAAAAACCTAAAACTGGAAATTCTACCAGGAAAAATAAAATGGAATAACAAACTAAACAATCGCTTACAATACTACTTGCGAGTAATAACAAGCAAAATAAAGTTTACTAATGACCTAGTAGGAACATAAATTTCGCAAAAATAAACATATTTATTTGGATTTTAAACATAAACGGTATGTGGCATACTATAAAAGAAATTTAAGCACTTACAGACAACAAAAAATACATACGTATATAAAAAGTAACTAAAATTATCTGACCTTAAATATAGATCGACCATGACGACAAAATCATAGGATTTATAAATCACTTTCCGTCTTTATACATTTTTTTCCGACCTTTCCATGAAGAATATCCTGCCACCCGAAGACCAGACTTTTTCTTTTCCATGTTTTTTCTTAGCAGACATCAGTAACTTGAACCTACATTGTGTAAGGTCCTCAAAAATAACGTAAGGTGTTCCACGTAGCTTTTTCTTATCATAAAATATTTCATTGCGTTTGAGATTGGACAGAAAAGTTACCAGCACAATACGAGGT
>JACEGR010009325.1:0-27691 GCA_014170235.1 Listronotus bonariensis
TAAGAACTCTGAAAATGAGCATTTTAAACGTGACAGATTCGCTAAACTTTGATAACTCTATTACAAAAATAGAAAGGCATAGCCATTTACCGTACTCCAGCTCTTTCAAAAATAATGATGAAATTCGAATACCGGTGCAACAAACTGATATATACACCCTACCTTGGGCAAGTCATATTTATTTCGAAGGACGACTTTTAAAAGGGTCCGATGGAAGAGTTTCAGACACTGCTAAACTTGTAAACAACTTTGTGGGACACCTCTTTGAAAAAATTCGTCTTGAAATTGGCGGAAAAGTTATTGATTCGACTAGAAATCCTGGAATAGCAGCAACAATGAAAGGTTATGTCTCTTACAATGGTAATGAGTTAATTAAATATACAAACGTTGGTTGGAGTATTGAAGATGATTTTACCTGGGACGGGATGGGCTCAAACGGAACTTTTAATGTTTGTGTTCCACTAAGAACATTACTAGGATTCGCTGAAGATTTTCAAAAGATACTTATAAATGTTAAGCATGAACTAATATTGTTAAGAAATTCTTCCGATAAACATGCCGTTATTAACACTGCCGATGGAGAAAATGTACAAGTTAATATTGATAAAATTGTTTGGAAGCTACCACATATTACAGTATCCGATGCTGAACGACTAGAACTTTTACAGATTGTTGGAAGTGGCACTGAATTGGATATCGGTTTTAGAAGCTGGGAACTCACAGAACATCCTTCAATACCGATTGGAAAACACCTTACATGGACCATTAAAACTTCTGTGCAGGTGGAAAGACCAAGATGGATAATTTTAGGTTTTCAAACAGATCGAAAGGATAACTACAAAAAAATTGTAGCTTATTTGATCATTGTGATGTATCAAATGCAAAGCTTTATTTAAATTCTGAATTTTATCCATACGATAATTTAAATTTGTAAATTTCAAGGAGTATAATAGCTACTCTCTATGAAATGTACTCAGAATTTCAAGAAAGCTACTACGAAAAAGAAAACGAACCACTTTTAACTCCTAAAAATTTAAAAACAATGCATCCTTAATTGTAATTGATTGTTCAAGACAAAATGAAATCCTTAATTCTGGCATTATTGATGTAAGGTTAGAGATTGAAACAAAGAAAACTTTTCTGCAAACACAAATGCTTACTGTTTAATCATTCATGACAAACTTGTAAAATATTCACCATTAACAGGGTCTGTGAGAAGAGTTTAAATAACCGTAATAATACATTATTCTAAGAATTATTTAGCAATATGGCAACAATGTATTTTTTAATTTAAAAATAAATGCTTTACTGCAAACACTGCTATTTATTTTATAAGACATTATTCTAAGAATTATTTAGAAATATGACAACCATGTATGTATTTTTTATTTTATAATAAATGCTTTACTACAAACACTGCTTTTTATTTAGTTACCACTGTTTTTACCGTTTATTATAGCGTTCTGCACCTGCGCTTATGCCTTCCGCTTAAGCCCCAGGCCCCCGCGCTTAAGCCGCGAGCCGTCCTGCGAACCGCTTTGCGAATCGGCGTTTTGTTATGCCTTCCGCTTAAACCGACGGCTTAAGCGAAGGGCGCGGTGTGCCGGGGGCCGTAATTCTTAGAATTTTTGGCTTATCATGTGACAAGTTTGACCTTGAAATTATTTGCCGTTAGCAACTATTCTTTGTTCAAGTTTTATTATTCTAAGTTTAATAATAAGGCCGCTATGGTTAATTTTGCTATGGGGTTACCGTCTTACTCGCTGGTTGGTGTCTCTCGTCATATTTTAAACAGCTGTAGCGCCCTTATGGCTAAAGATGGCGTCATGCGGTTTTCGCTATTCGATAGGTATGACGTAATACTATTTAAAAAAATTTAAACCGCGCGCCAATGACTAATCATCAAGGTTAAATAACGATTTTAGTCGATAGCGCCCGAACGGTATGACTTGGAATTTTCGCGTTTGCGCAAATCAATTTATGACCATAGCGCAAGTATCCTACGCATGGCGGCCATTTTCCTAGTCACGTGATTTTTGACATATGACAGGTGACAGGTGACATTTGACAGGTGACAGATGACACTTATGGTTTGACAGATAGTAGGGACCACGCCCTAAATAACGCGTTGCGCAAGATTCCTAAATTTCGAATGACGTCAGAGATTTTAAGATAATAAGCTCCTCCGGAGGACGGAGGCCCCTCAATGCCTCATCTCTCCCTACTTAACATGTAGAAAATTTTTGGAAAAAGCAAAGGCCGTTGTACGTACAATGTCTATGGTAATATTTCCGTTCGGTGAGCCGTTCGGCGAACTGCACTGCGTGCCGCTACCCGTTCGACGAGCCGTTTGGCGAACCGCCTGAGCGTTCGGCGAACCGCCAGCCGTTCGGCGAACCGCCACCGTTCGGCGAACCGCTCTGCGAACCGTTCGGTGAATCACGCCATTTTTAACGCATGCGTTTTGTTACGCCTTCCGCTTAAACCGATGGCTTAAGCGGAGGGCGCCGGGTGCCGGGGGCCGTAATTCTTAGAATTTTAGGCTTATCATGTGACAAGTTTGACCTTGAAATTATTTGCCGTTAGCAACTATTCTTTGTTCAAGTTTCATTATTCTAAGTTTAATAATAAGGCCGCTATGGTTGATTTTGCTATGGGGTTACCGTCTTACTCGCTGGTTGGTGTCTCTCGCCATATTTTAAACAGCTGTAGCGCCCTTATGGCTAAAGATGGCGTCATGCGGTTTCGCTATTCGATAGGTATGACGTAATACTATATTTAAAAAATTTAAACCGCGCGCCGATGACTCATCATCAAGGTTAAATAACGATTTTAGTCGATAGCGCCCGAACGGTATGACTTGGAATTTTCGCGTTTGCGCAAATCAATTTATGACCATAGCGCAAGTATCCTACGCATGGCGGCCATTTTCCTAGTCACGTGATTTTTGACATATGACAGGTGACAGGTGACATTTGACAGGTGACAGATGACATTTATGGTTTGACAGATAGTAGGGACCACGCCCTAAATAACGCGTTGCGCAAGATTCCTAAATTTCGAATGACGTCAGAGATTTTGAGATAATGAAAGCTCCTCCGGTGGACGAGGAGGCCGCGTCAAACGCCTCTATCTCTCCCTAGTTGGTACACGGTTCCAAACTAATATATCAGTATTTACTTTATTATTAAATGTTTTAGAATATATAAGGTATAATACTTGAAAACTGTTTAAGATTGGTTTAAGAGTTAAGTACCTTTCTTAAAAAAAAACAAAGTGTTAAAAATAAAATTTATTAAGAATTAAAAGTTATGCCTGAAATACAAACAACACACAAAACTGATTCATTAACTGCTTTATTTTCTTAAAAATACCCATGTATATATTAGGGTATATTAGGACCATTATAATTTTTTTTACATGTAGCAACTTTTGTAAGATAATTAAGTTAGCAATAAAATGAATAATATAATAAAATAAAAAGGCAAACAGAGTTTTATAGCATAAAACTAAAATATATTTTTGGGGCAGACCTACTTTTGCTTTTAAATATTTTTAAAACCCTTTAGTTTAAGAGCTTGATTTAGTTTTTTAATACGACTGAACTTTATTTTTTGATTTGGTAATCATTTTTTTTATATATATATTTTTCTTTACCAAAGATGTACTTTTATTAATTTTTACCAAACACTAAAGACTGAAAACTATACGACTAAACACTATCATAATCACTAAAATAAAAACAGTCCAAACCAATAATATATGAAGTCTCTATAAACTAACCAAAGACATTTACAACTGGAAATCCTTGCAAAATATGCAACCAAAACGAAAATGGCAAATTTCCACAGTTTTTACCAAATAAACAAAGCTTCGACAACGCACGACTCTGTCATCAGCTGATAATGCTACCAACTTTGAACAGAACTGCCAACCGAAATCGTAATTCTCACACCCTCACGTCCCTGACACAAGCTATCCCCGGTCTCGCTTATGTCTAAACCCTTCTCATAAAGGAACTCTGGCTAACACTTACCTGCAAAATGAGCTACATATCCTATACTTTCCACTTTATCTAAAATATATCGATTATAAATTGCAGTGCACCAATATCGGTTCCAGCAACAACGAAAAATATCAGCAGTTGAGCCAATGGAAATGACATTTCCTGCAATTCTGTAACAGAAAATTGTTCAAGATTTAATAAAATACTCTTAAATGTTCAATAAATCAGATTTTGTATGATAACAGCATAGTTGGCAAATTTTAATAATATTACGGTGTTGTTGAAAACTTGGAATCTTAGTAAAGTTGCCACACTCCTTTTTATTGCAATTAAAATAAATATGGAATATCATTTAAAAATACCAAAAATATTAAATGTGGCGCAAAACCGGAAAATCTGTCAACAATTTACATGATCACTATTCAATTCTACTTGCCCAGGGACCTATAAATATCGAAATTTGGTACCGCACCTTAAGCAGCTTTAGAGATATTTGAGCGTATCTGAACTTTTTACCTAAAATGTGGTGTTGTCATATCTTAGCAGCTAGTAAAAATTGATTTTTTAAAGTTTGTGGACTTATTAAACTTGGCCTAGGCAATTTATTATGATAAAAATAAATAAGGCATTCCATAAAAAAAAAAACAAAAAGATTCGTGTAGCCTAAAACTGAAAATCTGGCAACGCTGCCGATATTACTATTAAATCCTTCATGTCCAATATCCCTCAGATTACCAAATGTGTGTATTTTTACCAGCCATAAGCGGTATGGCTGAGTAATATTTAAGGTTGCAAGTTCTTTTGCTTTCCCAGTATAATATGTTTTATATACAGGGTACCGGCAAGGTGAGGCCAAAAATGATAGGGGGTGATAGAGTGGAAGCCAAAATAATGTTAGTTACTCTATAGAAGAAAAAGAGTTCTATCGCAGCTTCCTCAGGTAGATATTGACCTCAGAAGTTACAAATTTACAAAAATGTAATTTAATTTATAAGTTTTGAACGGTTGCCCCAATATTAATGGTATTTGGGCAATTAAACTCGCTCCTAACAACGCTTTTTCTGTGGGCAAACGATTGCGCAGTAAGTTAAACAGAGGTGGTTAGGTGTTGGTACAGAGGTGGGACGATTTTTTTCGTTTATTGTATGCGTTTTTGTACTAGAGGTGAGAAATTCTGACATTTTGCTTGACCGCTTGATTCCTTTCATCATTTTTGTACAAAAGGTATACCTTATTTAAATCGATATCTTGGACCGTTTTCATAAAATCGCATTTTAAATTCAGACATACCAGCAGTTTGTAATGTAATAAAAAAATTCGTTTTTTTAGAAAGTTAATAGAACTCTGGTAAAATATTTTTCCAGTGTTCTATTAACTTTCTATTATAAGGAATTTTTTTATTACATTACAAACTGCTGGTATGTCTGAGATGTAAACTGCGATTTTATGAAAAACGGTCCAAGATATCGATTTAAATAAGATATACCATACAAAAATGATAAAGGAATCAAACTCTCAAAGCAAAATGTCAAATTTTTCACCTCTGTAAAAACGCATACAATAAACGAAAAAAATGTCTTACCCTGTATAATTACGACTTACTGCGCGGTTGTTTGCCTACAGAAAAAAGCGGTTAATATCATTATTATTGGGGCAACCGTTTAAAACTTATAAATAAATTACATTTTGTAAATTTTAACTTTGAAGGTCAATAACTTTTGAGGAAGCGCGATAGAACTTTTTTCTTCTATGAAGTGCTAACATTATTTTGACCCATTCTATCACCCTTATTATTTTTGACCTCACCTTGCGGGACCACATGTATATATATATACTTAATTGTGGTTGTTCTTACTTCCTTTAATTTTACCAGCCATGTCATTTTATGGCTGGTAAAAATAAACACATTTTGTAATATGATAAAATACATGAAGTGCATAAACATTTTTTGTAACTTAAATTTAAACTTACCATTATAATCGACGCCACATGGGCTGTAATCAAGAGTAAACTCCCCCACTCGCACCTGCAAGAAAGCAACATAAGGATCAGTAATAGAAGTACCTAGGGAACCAGCTAGAACTCCTGCAAAATAAACTGACAAGTACACGCCACCACTGATGCACCATTTCTAAGGGTATTCCTGGTAGTATTTGGACAAGCCAGATTAACTATGAGATGAAAAACGCTAAAAATAATATTGATTGCTTTAAAATTACTAAAAAGGACTAGTCCCAGAGCTAGTGAACACTTGAGAGTAACGTCTGCCTGTAATGCTAAGTATGATAATCATCACCTGAAAAGCATCAGACTTGCACATCATCACCCTGTATATTTTTTAAAAGTTAAAAAGAATAATAAAAGAACTTGGCGCTGTAAGCTTGAAATCTTTCTAGGATTTAGTTCATTCATAGTAAGGTTTAAAAAAAAATTGACAGGCATTTTCGATTAGCACAAGGTACCTACCAGGCAAAACTGAAAGGTGTGGTATACAGTGCATATCTTTTAAACTTTGGGATATAAAATTAATGCATAAAACGATATTTTAGAGTTAAATTGACAGATGAAAATTTCAAGATGGCGGCTGGAGGCCAGATTGGAAAAAGGTTAAATGGATAGGGGTCTTGTGGCAAATCACTTTAAAGCTCCCGAGGAGTACTTTATAACCCTAGAATATAAAGTCAATACCTTTATCTAATACAAAATGGCGGTACTTATAAAAATTACCTAAATACCTGATTTGGATGGCCATACTTCCAATACTAATAAAGTTAGATGTATTTAATATGGAATTTTAAAGCTCTTTTAAAGATCCTTTTAATGGTAATATAATATACAGGGTGCCTTATAAAAAAATATATACCTTTTTTCCACCCTGTATATTATTACCAGTATCACGGTTAAAAAAATACCACACCTTCCAGTTCGCCTGGCAGGTACTTCGTGCTCATCAAAACGCCTGTCAATTTTTTTTAAGTTTTAAAAATATACAGGATGATGATGTGCAGGGCTGATGCTTTCGAGGTGATGATTGTCGTATTTAACATGCTATGACTCATCACTATACAAATTGCTAGCCATACAGGCTTAACGTTACTCGAAGGGTTCACTAGCTCTCCTCCTATTATATTAAAAACAACTTGTATTTTCTCTGTAACTCTTAAAGCAAGTGTCATACTAGAACATTTTGCATCTTTGTTTTTAATTAAAATTTAGACTTAGGAAAATAATAGAAAATATACATTCCCAAAACTATGGAAAAAGCCAAATATCTTGAAAACTTAGGATCATGAAAAAAAAATTAAATTTAAAAAAACTTCTAAAATTAAACGAGGCATCTTATGGTTACTTCTGGACTTGACCTTGTTCATTTTTTTAAATATTTTACAAATAACAATTATTTTTTAATTGTCTTACTGTTCTTCCTATTGTATGTGTTTAACAAGAATTCAAAAATTGCAGAATCAAGCCATGAGATTAATTTTGTTATTTTCAAAAAGCACTCCAATTAGATTCATGCCAGATTGCGTGTTTGTAAGGTTTTATTTAAAAAATAATATTTTTTTGTCTTTAAAAAGAAATAATAATGAAAATTTAGTTTATTAATAAAATTACCATTATAGTGAACATATTATATGCGGACTGTAGGCACCGGATTTTAAAATCCCACGAAACTGAATTAAATGCTACATTTTATTTCATTGGGACTATTTTTTCTGTTCAGTACCGTCCGTCCGATGTCGTCATATGTGTATGTACCTGTGTACTTTCAGAGGGCTTAAAATAAATGCATTTTTAAGATCAACTCTTGGTGGCTAAAAGATGTTCTGGTTAATTATCTACAATTTTTGCGCTTTCTTGATTGTTTGGTTTCAAACTTAGATATTTTTTACAAAATAATTGACCCCAAAATGTAACCCTAATTACTTTAAATTCTAGATTTAATACTTCTGTAATGTGTTTTTTGTATTTTTCTTAGACTTCTATTTATTGAATTAAAAAAGTAAATTTAAATTTATGAAAAATCCATAAATGCCACTTTTAAGGTCGATTCCAAGGTCACCGCAAAATGCCTAATTTTTTAAACTTTGTGACAACTTATGAAGGCTTATGCCTAAGTACCAGAGACCGGTCAGTTGGTTGCCAGTCAAAGTTGTCCAAGTACTTAAACATAGTTTTAGCATTTCACAGCCCTTTTTAAACAACGAGGTAGTGCGATCACGGAGGTTATTTTTTAAATAACTGCTGATTTTATATAGCTTCTTAAACAACTTTTCTTTATGGCCCCTAGTTTTTAAGATTTACAGAGTATCCCAACTCTATTTATACCTGAAATAACTTCGCCCCTTTACAAGATACAAAAATAAAAAAAAAAAAGGAGTAATTTATTTATATGGATACAATCTTTTTATTGACAGTACCTAGTTAATATACAAGGTGTCTCAAAAACATAATTTTTATTGTCAAGTTGATTTTTTTTAATGGAACACTGTATAGTTTAACCAATTTTGATTCTGTATTAAATTCTACATTAAAAAGGTATCACATACTATATGTCAATTATTGCTGGTTTTTTAAGATGTCAATATCCCAACATTAGTTCTTATTTTTAAAATTCACATTAGTCAGGCTCCCACATATTTGGTCAATAAACTCGTTCGCGCCAGGAAAGTACATGGTTATAACACAAGAAGGCAGAATGATTTTTTTGTTCTTCCAAAGAATTAAAAAATGGGAGAAAATTCAGTTTTCCACAGTCTGATAAGAATTAATGATTTACCACATGAAATCAAATCCTCAAGGTCTGTTGATATTTTTAAAAGAAAATTAAAATTGTATCTCTTGGAGGGCTAAAATTATGATCCGTATAAGTTTTTATTACTTTAGTGACTTAATATTTTTTTATTTTTTCTATAAGTAGACGTTATTTTTGTGCTTGTTGTTTTATTGTATATTTTAAATTATGTGACTATTTTTTTTTAAATTTAGGTCATTTCAATAAGATTTTAATTTGCATATTTTTAATGATTGTATTGTAATTAGTACTTTGTGCTAAATAAAGAATTTAATAATATTAACAGTATGCTGATATACGCATTAACAATCCCAGAAGAAGAGAGAAAATAATATTCTGTTTTTAATTTTTTTAAATGATTCTGTCACTGTCAAAGTGATAAATGATATAAAAGCATGTTAGTAATTACCTTCATTGTCAGAACTACGAATAGGTAGAGTCGGCTCATTTAGTTTATTTTTAGATACATATTTACTTATTGCTTAACCTAAAAACCAGCTATAATTGACGTGTTGCTGTTTTTCTTGGTGCGAAATGATAGTAAATATGTGTTTAAAATAAACTAATTTGCTGACATACCCTAATAGTAGTCCTTACAATAAGGTAATTAATTACATGTCATTATATTATTTGACACTGTGACAGTGACAAGTACAATAAGTATTAACAAATAATCAGAACCAAAATATTTTCTTTCTTGGGTTTTAGTGGTAATGAGTATATCAGCATACTGTTGATAATCTCAAAACACAGCAATAATTAGCATTATGAGTGAATTATATATTCTGAAGAATGAAATTTAATTGTAAACGATTTGATCCTGTGTACCTTTATTTAAGCCCAATTTTAGGTCGTACTATTTTTTTATTATGTAAAAAATTACCTACATACTTACCCAATATGGACAAACATGCACACGTTACATATCTCCAAATCTCACTTCTTCTATAGGTTCATATAAAGAGAGTGGCCAGCCCAGTAGAACTCTAGCTGAATCCTTCTCAGTAGCTTCGTCCATATACAAAAATATAATTTCTACAAGAGATATTATTATCATACCTACAGCTGGAGGATAACAGGAATATTCTTCTTCGTTATTCTCCATCAAAGTAACGGTATGTGATGAGGGATAACTTTTTCTTGGTACTCAGTAGGTTAATATAACTAAAAATTGTTGTTATTTAATGTTATTCTATATCTATTACGCAAGTCAACAACAAAAAAAATATATTTTTGTGGGTTTTCATTCTCATGCTTAAATTCTGATTCTAGACATTGAAAAACACCTAAATTTTTATTTTTGGTCCTCAGAGTTTTGGCTTTGTTTGATTCACATTGATAAGTAGGTATGAATATTTAATAAAGATATCTCATATGAACATAAAGGAATACAATTTAAGAAACAAAATATAGCTACTACATTTGCTTTTCAAAAATAAAAATAATGTTTTTAATCACCATTATTATTAGAAGTCAAGAGGGTCAAATTTTTCCAAAAATGAATAGAGATTTAAAAAACATATGAAAAAAAAATCCATACTACTTATATATTCTTTTGAAATATCACCAGTATACTTTACGTTCGGACGGCACTGGAAGAAATAATGTAAAATCTTGTACATGTCAAACTTTATGAAAATATATGAAATAGTTCTGAAGTTACGATTAAAAAACGATTTTTGTCTTAAAATTTTAACTTACCTGTAGCCTAAAAGTTAGGGGGTTCAGGACACAGATGTTCATATAATCATTTCTTCCTAAAATAGACCGGGAAATAAAATCATGTATTTTTAGCCATCAATTAAATTACATTCTGTATACAAAATCAGCGACTTTTGCGAAAAACTTGGAAAATTGCTTTAATTTCTACAAGAAACAAACTAATAAAAACAATATTAAAATAAATACCGGGTGTCAACGAGATCACTTTCAGGCTGCCATTTTTTCGATTTTATCTTATTAAACTTTTTACTAGAGGGCTCTAAACTTTTTTTTAGCCTACCTCAAAAACCAAAGATAGGGCACATCACTACGACACTATATTTCATCTTCTTTTAAAAACAACATTTATTATGTAGGAAAATGACCTTTTTGATACTGAATGGCGTACGTCGCAGTTATCGTAGTTGCCATGAAAAAACAAACTAATAGAATATCTTGTAAAAACAATTGCTTGTGTTTCGTTAAAAGTTTCAAAAATAAAAAAATTTGGTTTTATAACATAATAATTCTATTAGTTTTTGTTTTTCATGGCAACTATCAAAAAAGATCATTTTCCTACATAAAAGAGGTTGGGTTTTAAAGAATGAAGTGAAAGTTACATAGTGTTTTACATCGTTGGATACGCTTTAATTTTTTTTTGTCTCCCCGTGGCGCAGTGGACAGAGCTTTGACCTTCGAAGCCAGAAGTCGCCGGTTCGATTCCCAGCGGGGAGACATATTTAGATAATAGTTATTTAAAAACGTCCGTGATGGAACTACCGCGTTGTCTAAAAGGTGATGTGAAATGCATAACTGCATGTTTCAGTGCTTGGACAAAAAAAAACCTCATTTAGACATATCATGAAAGTGATATGGCCCTATTTTGGTTTTTGAGCTAGGGTCAAACTAAAAAGTTTTAGTTATTAAGAAGTTTAGAGCCCTCTAGTAAAAGGTAAAAAAAAATATTTAATATTTTTCTAAAAATAAGTAAAAGTATGAGGAGTGCTTTTAGAATCTTTATGGCACTCTAGATAAAAATAAAAATTTAATTTAAAAATAAAATTTAATCAAAATTTCTTTTAAAAATATTGTATTCCAACTAAAAATGATCTGAAGAATGCTAAAAACAAAAAGAAAACAGGGTGTCCCATTTAAAAATCAAAAGTTCCAGTCATTTCCGGAAAACCAGAAGTCGTAAAAGCCTATTATATACACCTAATACTGACATTTTGTTAGTCTATCCACCCCAGCAAATTTCTGTCAGTATCGATAAAGAAATTAAAAATGGATACAAATTATAGTATACTAATTTGAAAATAAAAAATTAAAACTTAGTTTTTTTTAGTTCCCAACAACTTATCATTTAATGTCAATCATATTCTGGCATGATATTGTGTAATAAATAATGTCATACCGGCTTAGATAATGTCCAAACACATTACTCAGCTCAGGATTATGAATCATCTCTATAAATTCTTCAAAGTTTAGTCTTCTATCTCTGTCTTTATCATGTAATTCGTGAATCTTTTTAACACAATGCAAAGGAATGTCCTGTTCATATTCTCGGCTTTCTAACATTTCATTTAGTTCATGGATTGTGATAAAACCATCTTTATCTCTATCAAACTAAAACAATAAAACATAAAAAGTATAAAAACAAAAAATAGTATAAAACTAATATAGCTAGATTTAAAAAAATATATATAGTTTTAAACCAATACTGCCAGAGAAAAACCAAAATGAAAATGCAATTAATATCTACCAATTATTTCTGTCATCCATACTGATCGTTCTCAGATTCAATCTGAGCTTTTCAGGAAATAGTCTGGCCATATACCACTCAACTAACAAATCCAAATCAATTAAACTATCCAAATATTTTTGCATGATTGTAGCTTGGCAAATAGTTTCATGGTCAATAAAATTGTCTTGTGTCTTAAGTTTTAAAAGTAAAACCCCCGACCGCTTCGTCGACTTGTGTTTTTATTAAATTATTGTACTTTCAACTATATTTTTAAGCAAAGTAATACTCAAAATATGTTGGATGGTTCCTCAGATAGTTCAATCGATTAAATTTTTATGTTTAATGATATATGTAAATATAAGACAAGTGCATTCCAATAAAATGAGCCACCCCTATAATTATGTTATTTATACACTTGAAAAAATCCTGAAACACTTCAATTTTTATTTTTAGGGGGACAGATTTTTGTATCAAAATTTACTTGTCAAGGGTTATCCTCTCCTCACCAACACAAACGTCAAAAAGTTTAAGTAGGAAAGGGAGTCAAGTGGTAACTTATCTTAAAGGGTTTTAAATTCACTCTTCAACAGACTTTAGTTTTTTAAAAATCGGTTTAGTAGTTTCCGAGAAAATGTATTTAAAATACCCAGTATGTTTATCCCCTGTAACTTTTATTTTTGAAATATCAAAAATAAAATTTGGTATGTAGGTATATCGCCTAAATGTGCAATATTTCATAAATTAGTTTTCTGGTACTTCCGGTTTAGCCGGAAACGACCCTAACTTTATCATTTAAAATGGGCACCTCAAATATTTTTGGTTATTTTGAATAGGAGACGTCATTCCAAATACTTTGATACTCAATTTGCTACTTTTCGACATCTAATCTATAAATATTTCTGACTTTTGATTAAGAGTCCTTTAAATACTATAAAACTGTCAATTATGTCCTGGGGTCATGAAAAAAATGTAACAATTAATTTTGCTGTGACTACTTGATCCAAAATTTAAAATTTTATTATATTAATGGTATTTTGTATTAAAAATTAAAAATATTCATAGGTTAGGTGTCAAAAAATAGCAAAAGAAGTGTAATTCTATGGTGTCATTGTACTCGGAATGATGTTTCCTATTCAAATAAATAAAAATAAACCGAGTGTTCCATTTAAAATATTACAGTTGGGATTATTTCTGGCTAAACCGGAAGTACTAGAAAACAACTAAATTTATTAAATACTGCACATTTAGGTGATATACCTAGGTACTAAATTTTATTTTGATATTCTAAAGAATCTAAAAGTTACAGGGCTAATGGCACCAGACATTTATAGTACATTTTCTAGGAAACTACTGAACCTATTTAGAAAACTAAAGTCTGTTGAAGAGAGAATGTAAAACCTTTTGGATGAGGTAATCTTCATCGATATTTAATTTCTTAATATTGATATGGAATATTTTCGATATTTGTGGTAAATAAGACAAAATTTAAAAGTGATTTTTTCACTTAAATTTTAAACTGTTAAAAATGTTATACAGTAAAATAAAAAAACTAAAGTATCGAGGTAATTTTTACTATTATGCCGTATTTATTTACCCACTACCTGTTAAGAAAAACATATGTAATATACGATAATTTATTGATATTTTTTCCCTCTCAAATATCGATATATTGCTCTTTGATATATCGAATAATCGATATTAGCCAAACCAATATTTAACAATATCGATATATCAATGTTTTTGAAAATCTGACATCCCTCCCTTGACCCCTTCCCATTTAAACTTTTTGACTTTTGTTTAAGTGGGGCTAGGGATAACCTTGAACAAGTAAATAGGTGTGACACAAAAATGTGTCCCCTAAAAATAAAAACTGACGTGTATTAGGATTTTTATAACTGCTACACAACAAGAACCTAACCTGATTGGTCGTTTAAAGCAAAAAGATCAATTTTGAGTTGACGCATGAAGAGTTGCATATCTCGGCATATTATCAAAACGTAGGGGTATCAGAACTAAGATCTCAGATGTATCAAATGCCGTAAGAGCTTCTGATTATGAGCTCATATTCTTCACCGAAACATGGTTCAAAAGCGATATTTATAGCTCTGAAATATTACTTCGAATTACATGGTGTATAGAACAGATAGGGACTATGAAGCATTAAACAGTGTGTAAGAGGTGTCGGTTCACTTATAGCTATTAGCTCAAAACTAAGTTTATGTGGCCTTCCAGGCTCCAGTAGCCTGGCATTCGAGGATACATGGGCTATAGATTAAAACGAAGAGGGGCCCTCTTGTGCTTGTGCGTACTTTCCACCAAGATCTGATACTGATGCTTATAATGAATTTGTTCAAACGTTGGAAAGTCTAAAACGTAAATACAAAAAAGCCAAGATATTAACTGTTGGGGATTTTAACTTGCATCAGGTACAATGGGAGAATGATTAAGGACATATTATTCTCAGTGACTTGCTCTACTCCTGCTGCGGAAGCCTTGATTACTGGTATGCTTCTCAATTAATTGCAGCAGCTTAGTTGCATTACAAATGAGCACAACCAATATTTCGATTTGGTCTTTGGTGATGATTTTCTAGACTGGGAATTATCAGTAGCCCATCAGCATATTAAGTAATTTAGCGCAACATCACAAACCAATCGAGATGTTCTTTTCTTTATCAGTTCCGGAAATATTGGAGATAAAAGCAGATAATTAAAATATAATAATTTTTCAAGGCAGATTATCAAAGCCTTAATACATTCCTCTCTGAGGATGACTGGGGCTGCCTTAGTCACTGCAGGGACGTTGACGATGCTGTAGAGGATTTTCTATCAAATTTTGTTTGTTGTAATTAGTAAGTTTGTCCCAAAAAAGCAAACAAACCATAAAAATATCCTAAATGGTACACCAAAGGGACAAAGAGAACAATTAACCAAAAAAAACAAAGCTTACAAAAAATACAAAAGATCTAAAAAAGAATAGACTACTTGCACTACTCAAAACATCGTCGAAGATCGAAATATCTGATTGACTTTAGCTACCTCAACTTTGTTTCTAGCACAGAACAAATGATTCCCAGCAATATAAAATATTTTTGGTCCTATGTTAACTCTCTAAAAAAGATCATGGTTTCCCAAAGGTAAGGAAGCACAGAAATGTAGACATAAATACCCCTGAAGATATTACAGATGCTTTTGCTGAGCACTTTGAGGAGTGCTATAAGGACTATTCCAACATTTTCATGCCAGTCGTGGATGGACCTGAGTGTGTGGACTTGACATGTCATACATTTTCCGCTGACAAGTTCTTGAAAAACTCAGTAAACTGCGAGTATCAAAAGTACTGGTCCAGATGGAATACCTTAAGTGTTCTTGAAGAATTGCAGGAGCTCACCTGCTACTCCACTCCATATTATATTTCAGAAATCCTTTGACTATGGAACTGTTCCAGCTTTGTGGAAGAAGCCTTGACTGGTGCCCCTTTTCAAAATCAGGGCAACGTAATGTCGTGAAAACTATTGTGGAATATCATTGTTGCCAGTAATATCAAAGGATTTGAATCTATTATTACCGATGAGCTTTTTTCTTGCTTTAAACAGAGTATTGCACCAGAACAGCATGGATTTTTTCCAATCTACAGCAACCAACCTAGGGGTTTTTCACGATCACCTCGTCAACACAATAGTGGAGTGTTTCCAGATTGATGTGGTTTACAACGACCTGACCAAGGCTTTCGATAGAATGTGGCATCAGCTGCTTACACAAAAGCTGGAGGCAATGGGAGTAGCTGGTCAATACGTTAAATGTGTGTCTCGTAAAGTGAGTGTTAGGTCGGGTGTACCACAAGGTTCCCACCTAGGCCCTGTCTTGTTTTTACTATTTTTTAACAATGTGGTGTCGCAATTTAAAAACTATAAATGTCTTATGTACGCGGATGATCTGAAATTGTTTTATACCGTGAAAAGTGCGGACGACTGTTTGGCGCTTCAGGCGGATATAGATGCTTTGGTCCATTGGTGTAAGGGTAATGGTTTTAAAATTAATGTAAATAAATGTAAAGTTATGCGTTTTTATAAATGTAAACACCCTATTAAAAGTAATTATATTATTAAAGGTCAAGTTTTAGATACTTTAAATAGATTTAGTGACTAAATTTTTAGTAGTGATTTGAGTTTAAAAAAGAATATTGATAGCATTATTTTAAAATCTACTAGAATGTTAGGATTCTTTCTGACGAACGTGTTCTAGTATATGTGATATTATAGCCATTAAATATTTGTATAACTCTCTAGTCAGAAGTGTTTTAGAATATTGTAGTGTAGTTTAGTGTCCTTTTTACAATTGTTATGTTCAGCATTTGGACCAAGTGCAAAACAAATTTATTAAATTTTGTTATATAAATTTAAATAGAATTTTTCCTATCAGGCCTCGCATTCAATTGATAGGTCTCAAAAACCTTAGAGTTAGAAGGCAGAAAGCTCTAACTATTTTTTGTATACGGTGATACATGGGCAAATTGAATGCGATTGCCTGCTGGATAAGATTTTATTTGGGGTGCCTCAAAGGAGCACCAGACAATATCAGTTATTTTATTGTATTCGACACTGCACTAACTATGGTCAGCGAAGTTTTTGTAATAACATTGTTAAAAATTATGGTGAATAGTTTGAAGACATTGACATTTTTCGATATCAAATTAGAAAATTTAAAAGTGTGCTTACAGACTGTAGCTTAGGGCGATTCTAGTAAAATCAAGGGACTAGGACTATTAAACTATATATATTTTAGTACTATTTGGAGAATTACAACTCTGTAACTTTTTGTACTTACTGAAATAAATTAATAAAAAAATATTTGAAAATTAGTGCGGCAAGGCCTATTAAAAAATCCTATGTATAGAGTGACACATCTGTAAAACACAATAAACCTATGACTATATTTTAAGTCACAAAGACATTAAATCTCCAGGAAGTAAATATAAAAATGTACTTACTTTGTTAAATATGCTTCTAAAATAATCATCAGTCCTCGTTCTAGTTTTTAAAGGAATTCTAACAGAAGGGGAGTTGTTACTATCACCCATTATCCCAAGATGTATTAAAATGCTCAAAATATCTAACGTCACTCAAGAACAATATTCGAATTTTAAAACATCAAATACAATTTAAAAAATAATAAACCTATTATGCGCTAACTGTACTGTTATTCGGTGAAAATTAGAAAAGGTGAATTTATACAAATAAATAATATAAAAAAATAAAAATACCATAAGAAATAAGATAAGGTTTAAGAATAACCCCATTTATACAAACCAAATAAAATAAAAATAAGAAATAAGAAGTGGCCAATAAGAAGTCACGCTTAGTCTGTCTCTCTGTCAAATATTTAAAAGCACATGCGCTAGTTGCAATTTCACATAAAAATAACATAATAAGTTAAAAGTTGGTCATCTTCAAGGTTATTTCTTATTTTTATTTTTTTATGTTATGTGTCTGTATAAATGCCTAATGGGAAAAATGTATAGTTAACTCTTATTTTATTTTTATATTATTTTTATTCTTATGTTATTTGTCTGTATAAATTCCACCCAGTAACTAATTACTGTTTCTTGACACGACAACAAAACAAAGACACATAACCTCATTTCTTTGTTTGCGTATTAAGTTAGGGTAGCTTTACAATAATGTGAGACTCACAGGGCTGTGTTTGACTGGAACGTCCACAAAAAGTATAGCCGGCTGTCCATGAGAGCGGTTTTTCGCACGCGGATGATAATTCAGCGTTGTGATTGGCGAGAAAAGCATTTTAAATTTGCACTAACCAATCACAACGCTGAATTATCAATCCCCTGGCGGAAAACCGCTGTCATGGACAGCCCGGCTTATTGCTGTATGCAGTTGGCAGTTCTTGATCATTTGAATCATTTTAACACCGTTTTATGCTTTTATAACTTCTTTTCACTAATACAAATAAATACACTGCTGCTTTGGTAAATTAGGATTTAACAATCGTAGCTTTTGAAGTATGAAACATTTAAAATTGAGAAATGAGGGGGCTAGTTTCAAAATGTACAACCTAAAAAATTAAATTGTTGTATTATATCTAGTAAAAAATGAACAAAGGACCTATACATTGAACATAACGTATTTTTTAAAACTATTGGGACATTTATCTCACTGTTGTACTAAAAGTAAAAATAGAGATTGTACAGTTTGAAACTACGCCCTTCAAATATTGACGGTCATAATCAGTGGCGTAGCTACAGGTGGCCAAAGGGGGAAGTTATAAGAAGAGCGCCTTAAACCGCTACCCCATACAAGAAGAGCTATTTCGTAAATTAAAAGTTAAAAGTTTAATTTTTACTAAAGATATAACAATTATTGATAACGTAAATATCATAAAGAAAAGCCAAAAATAAAATGCTTTAACGGGCAGCCCCTGATCTAGGGGGGCAAACCGGGGTGTCGGCCCCGGGTGACACCTCCAAAGGGCGACAAAATCATAATATGAAAATATGATCAACCTTGCTTTTGCTTTTACGATCTGAATTTCTGCTACTTAGGGCTGAATGGGAAGGGGGTGCGATTAGAAAGGTGTGGACCTATTTTTTTGTCTTCACTTTTTATTTGCCGAAGGAGGGGGAAGGGCGGCAGACGACAATTTCCCCCAAAAAAACCAAATGAAAATCCGGGCTGTTAACGGGGTAGAGTTTAGATTTTCTTTTTAAGATATTACAACAGAAAGTTTAGAATTAAATTTATTTTTGTATTTAATACATAATATATTATATTACGAAAAATTTCGGCAAATTAAACAATTATTATTTTACTGCGGTAACATAATCGTTTTACAGGATGTTTTTTTTACACTGCGATAAAATTCAGAGACGCTTATTGGAACAAATTAAAAAAATAGTTCCTATGCACACATGTCTCAAACGTCTTATATTTTTGAATTACAGAGATATTTTGGATACATTTAATAACAGTGTAGAGAGTTTTGTTTGTTGGCCCAATGTGCAGTTTTCGCATAAAAAATAAAAACCATTCTTCTGCACTGCCCTATTGCAAAAATTTATTTTTTTAATTTATTAGAAATTATTTTTTCTTATTTAGAAAAATAAATCGTTAAGTTAAAATCATTGGGTTTTAGAGAAGCTACTGAAATTTAAAGGGGTATGAAAATTACTGTGAAAATTAGCTTTTTTTTTTACTTATCTTACAACTTTTACACTATGTGGTTTAAAATCTAAGACGCTTAAGATGTTCATGGAAATTTTTTGCTTGATTTCGTCCAAGAAACACGTCGCTATATTTTCTTTCTATGTAAAAATACACCCTTTATTATAATATATGTTGATCTATTATAATCCCCCTCCCTAATGTAAAACTGCAATCTTGTGTTTTTAGAGGCTACTTTAAACATCGCATTTAAAAATACAGGCAACCTGGCTACGCCACTGGCCATTATAATTAGTTTAATTAAAGTAAACTTAAAAACATTAATTGGAAGGGACTTTGAATGCTTATCCTCCCTTAAAGTTGATCAAAATTATTGACCCAAGCATTTGCTTAAAGCATTGTTTTGTCTGATGGTTTTTGATTGAGAAAAATACCTGGGCAGATATTTATGCTATTGATTTGAAAAGTCAATAACCATGGTCACTTTATTAGGTGTATTTTTCAATCAAGAATATGGTCGAGCAAAACTTTAATTTCAATGTCACAGCTATCATAATGTTTAAGTGTAAAGCCGACTTTAGATTTGCTCTTTGATTGGTAGACTAGCAACCAACAATACAAACAAACATTTATTTCTGGGACTTTTAAATGTAAATTTTCTTAAAATGGAGTTCAATCTGGAAAATTTAGAAAAATCAACTGGAGTTTATCGTTGTCCTGATGAGATAAAACATTTTAAAGTTAGGTAAATAAATTTATTTGACTCAAAAAATAAAGTTAACACACAAGTTTGTTTCTTAGATGACTACAGGTTTATTTATTTTTATTTAATTTTTGGTAATGGTATAAAAGTCATGGCAACTCCGATCTCCGATTTTGAGCAATATGGATACCTGATTTTAATAAAATATACGTTTTTCTTTTTACAAACGTTTCAATTTTTAGATATTTAGCATTAAACTAAAAACTCGTTCTAACCTTATTTCACAATATTTTTCCTTCCTTTGCATGTAATTCTTAATTTAAAGCTAAAGTGACACAATCTTTGATTTACATCTTTTATTCTTTTTTACAACTTCTTTTCATTAAATTGCAAAACATTAAACACATTAAACATTATTGCTGCACCTAAGAATACACATACAGGTTGGCTTAACGAAGTAAGTTGAGATTTTAACAGTTGAAAATTACCATTTCATTTCTAACAGTCTTACAATATAAATACATGACTTTGATTAAGTTTTAATTAACTAAAATACAATTTTTCGTAATTGTCTAGAAAGTGGGAGCAACTTTGATTTTGACGAAATTTGACAAATGGTTTTTTTTGGGGCACAGATCACGAATCTGAAAGTTTTTTTTAACTAAAGTGGCCACAATATTTGATTTTAACCTTTTAAAATCCCGTTTTCTATGTATTTTACACCTTTTATCAAATAAATTGCGAAGGCTTCCTTTAAAAACGCAGCAGGCAACGCATACACTGCTCCAACGCATCCATCATAACTCGCTACCATTGAAAGTAAAGCTATGCAATTTAATTTAAAAAAAATGTTAAAATACATAGAAAATGGGGTTTTAAAGGGTAAAAATCAAATATTGTCTTCCACTTCAGCTTAAAATTAGGAATTGTGTGCAAAAAGAAGCGAAAATAAAGTGAAAATAAAGTAGGTTTCATTTTTAACTTTGATGATGGATATCTCAGGAACGAAACGTTTCCAAAAAAAAAAAGATCTTTAATCAATATTATATAAACCTGAAACCTCCCAGAGGGAGGAACTAATAATATTTGTATTATTTAATCAGTATATAGGGTGTTTCCCATCTACGGTACGAAACTTAAGGTAATGATTTCTGATGTTTTTTTTATGAAAAAGAGTTTCAATAAACATACGTATGTCCGGACTCGCTTTTGAGGGCGTTAAAGTTTTTAAAAAAGTCGGTATTTTTAAATATCTTTAAAACTTTTTAACCGATTTGAATAAAATTTGGTACATCTATTTAATATAATAAGGCACTTGTAAAGCTCTACCTAGATTAAGAAAATAAGGCACAATGGCGTCTTGGTGGGCACTACAGCAGTTATTATTAGGAAAAAAAGTACGCCACTGACTTTTTATAAAGTTTTTATTATAAGGCAATAAAAAATGCAACTTTTTAGTCTCTTGTATTTTCTTCGTATCTTGTTTCAATTTAGAAAAAAATTTTGAAGCCACTTTAGGTCATTCTAAAAAGTAGCCCTAAACAGCTTAAAATAAAATCCAAAATTAAAAATTAAACAATTTTGACATTGGTAAATAAGGAAAATGACAATTCTAGATAAAATACTTATTTATTTTAAGGTAATTAATTGTTTTATTTTTATTTTTGCTATTTATATCATGGGTAATATTGTCTATGGGTAGCTTTAATATTTTTTTCTGGAAAACAAAAAAATACAAGAGATTTAAAAGTTAAACTATTAATTACCTAATTAGAAAAAGTATTTAAACTAAAAGCCAGTTGCGTACTTTTTTCTACAATAATATTGGCTGTGGTGCCCACTCAGACGCCACTGGACCCAATAATCCTAACCTAGGTAAGAGTTTTACAAGCGCCTTATTACATTTAATAAGTGTCAAGTGTCAAGATAACATAATAATCTAATTTTGGAGATTGTACAACTAGCATTCTCAACTGGACAATACTATACGTGAGCATCCCAAAATTATGAACAATAAAGCCTTAATTGTTAACTCTGACGAACTATAATTAATAAAAGGCATTTTTAATGAGTTAGAACAAAATTATTATGATAAACAATAGTGGTAATAAATAGCCAATTTGTCAAATTTAAAAAGCAATTGTTTTTTTTTTTATTTCAAAGCCTTCTTTGATGTTTTATTAGCGCTAACGTAGGTGGCGGTCAGTAGCTGCAGCCCGTATTAAATCGCAAATATCCCGAAAACCAAACGAAATTCGAAAAATGCTAAGAGAAAAGTTTTTGTTAAGCATTTAGTCAAGTATTTAATTGCACTATCAAAATTTATTAAAATCAGTGGCGTACACATGTTTTAATTAAAGAAAAATTACGTGTCTGCCCCACAAGTAAGCCCCTGGTAAAAATATAGCAAATTCATATAGTCAAAATATGCCTACTAATAAATGTACCTTATGTCCCAAATTTAAAGCCAAATCGCTGTCGTAGTTTTAAAACATATTCAAAAAAAAAGAGAAAAATTATAAAAATTAAACGCCCTGTATCACTGGAAACAAAGCGTTTGCGGACCCATGTTCACATGACATTTTTACGTCTTATTTTTGGCTAAAGGAATCTCCCCTGTGTACGATGGCATATGTTTTTGAATCAAAATAAGTGAAATTACACAAAGTCAAAATAGAATCAATCCACATAAATGTGTAGAAAAAGAATTCTCTTGGCAGAAAAAATATTTTAGCAAAACACAAAGAGAATTCTATAGGGATGAAAAGAAATTGTATCACAGAGCTTGAAAAGGAATACCATAAAATAATAGGTGAACTTGAAGATTCAGAAACTGATGATGATGGCTTTTTATTTTCCTATGTAGATGAAGAAAAATTTTGCCCAGATAATGAGGTACGTGTAGATATGAAGTATTTTATCATATCATGTCATATCATTCTCCTTTCTCATTCATTGACATTGACAAATTGATTATTGCTCCTAACATTAAGTGATTTGTTTTTGGTACCTATTGTAACGCATGTACTTTTGTATGAAAAGGTATTTCCATCTAATGCTATTATAGTGTACATACAGTGAGGATATTAAAATAGTTCCCCCCTTCCACTTTATCTTTTGAATGGGACAAGATATTAAGATCAGGTAAAATTTGGGTAAAAGGGTGTCACTTAACTACTCTTTGGCATAAAAATAATTTTTACATAGCCTAGTGCTAAGGGGACACTAGCAAGTTTTTTTTTCAAAGAGAAAGGGGGTCATGTAATACCTTGTTTTGAAGGCCCTTTAATTCTGTTCTCAACGCCACTTTGTTTTTGAAAATCGGCCCAACCGTTCCAGAATCGTTTTAAATTTGGCTTAAATACCGTACAAATAGTGCGATTTTAATAAAATTGGCTTGTAAGGCCTCGGGCACGGTAACCAGCGTCAGCGTTGAGCGGCTGATTTAAAAAAAACAAGTTCTTTTATTCTCTCATAAAGTTCAAAGACAGCGCTATCACATTTTCCGCTCAACGCTAGCCGCTGACGCTTAGTATCGTGTCTTAAGCCTCGGGCACGATAACCAGCGTCAGCTTTGAGCGGCTGATTTAAAAAAACAAGTTCTTTTATTCTCGCATAAAGATCAAAGACAGCGCTCTCACATTTGCCGCTCGACGCTGGCCGCTGACGCTTAGTATCGTGGCAGAGGACTTAGAGTCTAGAACGACTGGCAGTGGCGGATTTACGTATTTGCCGCCCGTAGGCTATTAATTTTTGCCGCCCCTAATTGTTAATACCTTAGGACTAAGATGGCTAACTAATGGCACGCGACGCAATATTTTGGGATTGCCACTGATTATCAAATGTATTATGCACTATAAAAAAGTGTCAATTATGTAAAGTAGAGTGATTTTTTTGCAACCATTTTTTTTCGGTCTCACTGTGAAATTTTGTTGAAAATACATCAAAACATTTCCTGAAAGTTTCAGCCCTTAATAATAATATTAAGTACTCGCTCGAAGCGCGTGAAGATTTTTCATTTCAGAAACACGTATACTTTGATCTTTTTTTTTTTTTAATTTTTAAATTTCAGCAGCATTTTATGTTATCTTTTTGCCCAAAGACAATAAACACTATTGAGTGTTTATTGCGGCAAAGCCGTAACTTACACTGTCGAGGTAGCACCGATCACTAAACCCTAATTTTATCTTAAAATTCTCGTTTATCTGTAATTTCTTCATAAATGACACAAGGGAAGGCCCCCTTAAAAATTATTATTTTATTTTTATAAATTTTTTTGGCTAATTTAATTTTTTTAGTATGTTTGATACAATTTAGATTTTTTTAACCCCAAAACACCCTAAAAAATAAAAAATACCTATTTTTCTGATTTTTCCACCGAAAACCCCCTTAAAAATTAAAAAAATTCTAGCAAATAGTTATTTTAACCAAAATATTTTTTATAAAAAAATTAATTTTTGCCCCCAAAGGAACCCTTAAAAATAGGAAAAATCTTGTCAAAACCGCATATTTGTACGAATTTCGTCGATTTGAGCAGATTCAACTATGTTTGATTTTTTTTCAGGGAAGGCCCCCTTAAAAATTATTATTTTATTTTTATAAATTTTTTGGCCAATTTAATTTTTTTTAGTATGTTTGATACAATTTAGAATTTTTTAACCCCAAAACACCCTAAAAAAATAAAAAATACCTATTTTCTGATTTTTCCACCGAAAACCCCCTTAAAAATTTAAAAAAATTCTAGCAAATAGTTATTTTAACCAAAATATTTTTTATATAAAAAATAATTTTTGCCCCCAAAGGAACCCTTAAAAATAGGAAAAATCTTGTCAAAACCGCATATTTGTACGAATTTCGTCGATTTGAGCAGATTCAACTATGTTTGATTTTTTTTCAGGGAAGGCCCCCTTAAAATTATTATTTTATTTTTATAAATTTTTTGGCCAATTTAATTTTTTTAGTATGTTTGATACAATTTTGAATTTTTTAACCCAAAACACCCTAAAAAATTAAAAAATACCTATTTTCTGATTTTTCCACCGAAAACCCCCTTAAAAATTAAAAAAATTCTAGCAAATAGTTATTTTAACCAAAATATTTTTTTTATAAAAATTAATTTTGCCCCCAAAGGAACCCTTAAAAATAGGAAAAATCTTGTCAAAACCGCATATTTGTACAGAATTTCGTCGATTTGAGCAGATTCAACTATGTTTGATTTTTTTTCAGGGAAGGCCCCCTTAAAAATTATTATTTTATTTTTATAAATTTTTTGGCCAATTTAATTTTTTTAGTATGTTTGATACAATTTTGAATTTTTTTAACCCCAAAACACCCTAAAAAAATATAAAAAATACCTATTTTTCTGATTTTCCACCAGAAAACCCCTTAAAAATTAAAAAAAATTCTAGCAAATAGTTATTTTAACCAAAATATTTTTTTTATAAAGAAATTAATTTTTGCCCCAAAGGAACCCTTAAAAATAGGAAAAATCTTGTCAAAACCGCATATTTGTACGAATTTCGTCGATTTGAGCAGATTCAACTATGTTTGATTTTTTTTTTCAGGAAAGGCCCCCTTAAAAATTATTATTTTATTTTTATAAATTTTTTTGGCCAATTTAATTTTTTTAGTATGTTTGATACAATTTAGAATTTTTTTAACCCCAAAACACCCTAAAAAAATAAAAATACCAATTTTTCTGATTTTTCCGCAAAACCCTTAAAAATTTAAAAAAATTCTAGCAAATAGTTATTTTAACCAAAATATTTTTTTATAAAAAATTAATTTTTGCCCCCAAAGGAACGCTTAAAAATAGGAAAAATCTTGTCAAAACCGCATATTTGTACGAATTTCGTCGATTTGAGCAGATTCAACTATGTTTGATTTTTTTTTTCAGGGAACTTTGGAAACCATTATTTTATTTTATAAATTTTTGGGCATTTTAATTTTTTTAGTATGTTTGATACATTTGATTTTTTTAACCCCAAAACACCCTAAAAAAATAGAAAATACCTATTTTTCTGATTTTTCCACCGAAAACCCCTTAAAAATTAAAAAAATTCTTCACAAAAAATAAAACTGAAAAAGTTGTTGACAATTTAATTTCGTAGAAAAAAGGTTCCGATAATCGAATCGATCGCTAAAACCACAAGTTCTCGAGATCTCAAACTTTTTAGGCTTTTATTATATTTTTTTTTTTTTTTCATCACAATCCTTATTTATTATCTCAAGTAACCTTGTCAGATCAAAAATATATTGTATATTATGTAAATTTTTAGGTCTATAAATAAATATATATACACTTTATATGTGTCCCAAATCCGACCTCCCTTGGAATATTGTTCTCATATCTGGGGCATGGCGTCCCCCACAACCCTAAGCATTCTTGATTCTATTCAAAGAAGAGCTATTCGTCTCATTAATGATCCTTCACTTACAGAAAGGCTTCCCTCTCTTGCACATCGTCGGGCTGGGGGGATTTATCGCTTTTTATAGGTACTTCCATGGCTTCTGCTCTGAAGAATTGTCCAGTATAGTTCCTCCACTTACGGTTCCCAACAGAGAAACTCGTGGTTCCGCGCGTATGCATCCCTATACGGTCAACTGGACGGGCCCCGAACTTCCCACTTTGTTCGTTCTTTTATCCCTAGAGTTTCTAGGTTGTGGAACCTGCTGCCACGGAGGTCTTTCCTTCCCCCCAAATCTTCAAGTATTTAAGTCCCGTGTCAACAAACTCCCTCTTACCTCGCTTAAGACACCCACGGTACGTTAGTATTTAGGCTTTTAGCCTTCGTGGTTTGTCCAAAGATAAAAAAAAAAAAAAGTTAATAAATAGTTACATTGTTCCACAAAAATTATAATTAGTTAGCAATACATTTAAATCTGCAAAATTGCAGTAAAAAAACTTTTTTTTCACTTTTACTTACATAAGAGCTTAAATATTATAGATTATTGATCTTATCCAAGTGTTTCGACCTTGATCTGTTAGTTTGAGATACTTGATGGAAAATGTGATAAAACAGAAAAAAGGGTTTAAAAAGTTTGAGACAATAATCCGTAAAAAAATCGTAGTAAAATTAATTAAAGGCCAAATATCTCGAAAACTGCTGGTCTTGGCGATTCGATTTTGAAAAAAAGACAGAAAAACGAAAATTTTATGGAAAAATTAGGTTTAGTGACCCGTACTCCCTCGCCAGTGTAAGTTACGACTTTGCCGCAATGGATAAGTACCAACCTTTTTAGAGCATTTATTTCTCAAAATATTCCATCTTTGGGCAAGACGATAACATAAAAATAGGACCTTACCTAAAAACAAGACAAATTCAGTAATTCTTCTTTGTTATATTGCTCATAAACAGAACTACTACAAAAACCAATTAAAAGCTCTTCTAACTTAATTACTCTGCTTCATAACCCTCATGTGTAATTACCCTGTAAAACTTAAATTTTTTAACCTTACTGGAGGAGGGGGGTAATTATTCCCCTTCAGCCCCCCTTATCTACGCCAGTGCTGAAACTTTTAGGAATTTTTTTGGAGGTATTTCCAACAAAATCACCCTAATGTA
>JACEGR010009326.1:0-27691 GCA_014170235.1 Listronotus bonariensis
TAGGTTATGTTGACGTCATTTTCTTTGTGAAAAATTCTGGTTAAGGTTATGTCATAAGGCGTGGAGCACAACCTCTACTGGCGCTCGGCGCATATCTTTAATCCGTCCTTGACGGTCTTTCGCACATACGTTAAAAACAGTCCTGTATTTCCAAAAACAGCCCTTGCATTTCCAAAAACAGTCCTGTATTTCCAAAAACAGTCCCTTGTATTTCCAAAAACAGCCCTGTATCTCCAAAAGATGCAGCCCTGTATTTCAAACAGCCTGTATTTAAAAACAGCCCTGTATTTTCAAAAACAGCCTGTTTACCATATATTTCCAAACAGCCCTGTATTGCTAATATACGTTAAAAACTGTTAAGGCCCTAATAATTTTTCACCCTTAAATAAGCATATTTATTTAAAGAATTAGTGTTAATATATTTATTTTAAATAATTGTTTAAAAAAGAATGACTAAAAAAAATCAAACCACTAGAAGCCAAGATATACGTCCCAAAAACTGTTAAGGCCCTATTGCTATACTCAAATAACATAATTATTGAAATTTTAAGCGTAATTATATTTGTAGATTTATAAAAATTAAATTATTATGCAAAAGAACAACTAAAATCGGTCTACTAGGAAACCGAGAATATACGTTTTAAAACTGTTAAGGCTCTATTTACTCTCAAATATATTTATTTAAAAAAATTAGTGTTAATATATTTATTAAAAATAATTGTTTAAAAAAAGAATAAATCAAACCACTAGAAGCCAAGATATACGTCAAAAACTGTTAAGATTTGTTTGCTCTCAAATAACATATTTGTTAAAAATTAGGTAATATATTTATTAAAAATAAATTGTTTAAAAGGATGACTAAAATCAAACCACTAAACCAAGATATACGTTAAAAGACCCTATTTGCACTCAATAACATAATTATTAAAAATTTTAGTATTAATATTTGTAGATTTATACAAAAATTAGATATGTAGATATTAAAATCATTACCACTAGAAACCGAAATAACGTTACTTCATTAAGGCCCTAATAATTTTCACCTTCACCATTTTTGTCTGTTTGACAAATGCGTGTCTGCAATTAATGTTGATGTGAAGAAGAAACAATGTTGGTGCCAGAACTGAGCCCTGAGGGACTCAGCATTTGCTTGGTGAGAAAGCTTGAGAAGAATGGCCAGGTCCCACAATAGCGTCTATTCGTCGATCAGATAGATAACTAGAGAGCCAAGTACAGAGTTTAGTTGAAAGACCATAGGAGGAAAGTTTATTAAGAAGTGCGGCATGCCAGACCTGGTCAAAAAGCTTTGGTTATATCCAAGAGCAACGATCCTGGGACTCACCTAGAAACTCAAAAGGAGACTTATTCCAGCAGGTGTGATACAGAAGAGGGAAAGAAGATCTGCTGTAGATCTTTTGTGGCGAAGCCATACTGCCTGTCATGCAAAATTTTGTGTTTTTCTAAGTACTTAGAATTTGTGAATTAATTAGTTTTCCATTACTTTACAAGAACTGAGAGAATTGAAATTGGTCTATAGTTAGATGGAAGAGATTTAGATCCCTTTCTTGGGAATAGGTTGAACACGTGCAGCTTTCCAGCTTTCCGGAAAGATACCTGTGTCGTAAGAAATTCGAAAGAGCAGGAGTTAAGATTGGTTGCAAGTTCTGGAGCACATTTTTAAAACGATTGCTGGTATGCCATCCAGCCCAGAGCATTTCTTGGTGTTAAGGGAAGAAAAGGAGCGATATTAGCAAAAATACATTTGTCCAAACCTCGTACATGGCTGACATAATTTGATATGTGATGATTGCATTTTAGGTTCTAGACCATGCAAAACTTTTTATAAAGAACAACTTTATTTCGTAAAATTAACAATAAAAAAGTTTCCCATATGCCGCCAACTTACGAAGATAGAGTTTTTCATTAAAAAAGGAAATTTTTTACAATTAATCAAAAACCCAATGTTTAATTATTTTTTTTTTTGGCAGCACGTTTATGAGCGAAAAAATACTACTAATTTAATCAAATTTCGTATCTCCAAAAATAAAAAAGTTACCAATAGTTCAGTTTGGTCGCCCTGTATAGTAACGAAATTAGGAAAAATTAGTTATCTCGAAAATACACAAACAATATAGACCCTTTAAACTTTAAGCTTAAGAGGACTGTAATCCACTTTAAAGTTTCTGTGAAGTTGCGGTGATTATGCATATAATGTGCTTATGCTAATTTTTATATTACCGAAAAAAAATGCCCACGTAAAAAAAAAAAAATAAGTAGTGGCAAACTGTTTACTAGGGGTGTGCGAATAATTTGAAAAAAATTATTTGTTCCAAGTCGAATAAATATTAATATTCGATTCGAAACTTTGAAAAAAAAGATAATCAAAAAGATTCTAAAAATCCAGTTTTTCATAATTGTGTAAATAGTGCTACTTGAATTTAAAGTTTTTTATGTTGCCTAGTGGGTAATACGGCACTGATGATAATAAAGTTCGTTTATTAGATACACTTCACCAAAAGTGAAAAATATTTTTCTACTTTCATCAGAAGTACAAGGTACTCCCAAATATCTTCTCGTTATTAGTGATAATCAGGGACCGAGAATATTTTTTTCTTATTGCCTCCTAAAAAGTGAATCTTGCTAAGGATTTATCAAACCAAAGTTCAAATTAGGTGAGTCCCAGATCGTTGCTCTCGATATATCCAAAGCTTTTGACCAGGTCTGGCATGCCGCATAATAAACTTCCCTCTATGGTCTTTCAACTAAACTCTGTACTTGCTCTCTAGTTATCTATCTGATCGACGGATATCAGTTGTGGACGGCCATTCTTCGGTTTCACCAGTAAATGCTGCAGTGCCTCAGGGCTCAGTTCTGGCACCAACATTGTTTCTTCTTCACATCAACGACCTTCTCTCGTCCACAACTAATTCCATTCATAGTTTCGCCGACGATAGTACCCTTCACTCCAGTTTTCAGGTTCCTAAACCCATCACTAAACCTGACTTGGAAAACAAACGCGCAGAGCGATGCAGATATCTCTTCTCGCCAGGATCTTAATTTTATAGTGGATTGGGAATGCCATAAAATCTCGCCCATTTTAATGCATCAAACCACAATCATGTTCCTTGTCGCGAAAAGAGTCATCAAATACTCATCCTCTACTTATGAGCGGTCCAAGTTTTACAGAGCAAAGACACCTTCAAGCTTGTGGGCGTCACTTTTGAGAGTAACCTTAACTGGCATAAACACATTGTATTTATAGCCACGGCAGCTTCAAAAAGCTTGGATTTCTCTTTCGAGCCAAAAGTATTTTTCCGCTTCTAATTTATACACTTTATATGTGTCCCAAATCCGACCTCCCTTGGAATATTGTTCCCATATCTGGGGCATGGCGTCCCCCACAACCCTAAGCATTCTTGATTCTATTCAAAGAAGAGCTATTCGTCTCATTAATGATCCCTTCACTTACAGAAGAGGCTTCCCTCTCTTGCCCATCGTCGGGCTGTGGGGGATTTATCGCTTTTTTATAGGTACTTTCATGGCTTCTGCTCTGAAGAAATTGTCCAGATATAGTTCCTCCACTCACGGTTCCCAACAGAGAAACTCGTGGTTCCGCGCGTATGCATCCCTATACGGTCCAACTGGACGAGACCCCGAACTTCTCACTTTGTTCGTTTTCTTTTAACTCAGAATTTTAAGAAAGCTACTACGAAAAAAGAAAACGAACCACTTTTACCTCCCAAAAATTTAAAACTATGCACCCTTAATTGTAATTGATTGTTCAAGACAAAAATGAAATCCTGAATTCTGGCATTATTGATGTAAGGCTACAGATTGAAACAAAGAAAACTTTTCTGCAAACACAAATGCTTACTGTTTAATTATTCATGACAAACTTGTAAAATATTCACCATTAACAGGGTCTGTAAGAAGAGTTTAAATAACCGTAATACATTATTCTAAGAATTATTTAGCAATATGGCAACAATGTATTTTTTAATTTAAAAATAAATGCTTTACTGCAATCACTGCTTTTTATTTTATAAGGCATTATTCTAAGAGTTATTTAGCAATATGGCAACATTGTATGTAATTTTTATTTAAAAATAAATGCTTTACTACAAACACTGCTTTTTATTTAGTTACCACTGTTTTTTACCGTTTATTATCTAACCACGCAGCTATCTTTGTTATTATTGATGTTTGTATGCTTTGACCTTGAAATTACAAGGGGTATGTTTAGTAAAATCTAGTCGAGTTAAACCGCTCTCTAATTGGTTAAAAATTAAGTCTAAATAAAATTTCTCCGTCTCTGATTGGTTGAAATTACAAGGGGTATGTTCAGAAAATAATATTTGGGTAAAAATGCAAGGGTACGTTAATACCGCCAACGACCACTTGTGAAAATAGCAAATAGCACACTGATTTCATGCATAGAAAATGCGTTATATCACACTAGTGTTGCAAAGTACTTTACAGCACTAGTGTTGCAAAATACTTTACAACACTGGTGTGATACATATTATGATGTCATTCTAAAAACTGCTATTGGTTTGCAAGTGACATATTTATTGTAGTGACAGTAAAAAAACTTTTATTTACCTTAAACGGTAGAACCCAAATTAGCGAAAATCATCTTATTTTATATTTATTAAAATTTACAGAAAAATAAAAACATAAACAAAAATAGACATAACCACAAAAACAACTTTCACTGACTGGCACAGTGTTGTGCATTTAGCAATTTTTATATTTATTATATTTTGGTATTATAATAGTACAGTTGGTTGCTCAAGCATGATTGTCATAAATTAACAAATCTAGTGACTCCAGGCATTCGACTATTGGCGCGGTGATTAGCCGTGGTGGTACAGTTCTGTTAAGATGGCTAAATTGTACTTTTGTGTATTTTTGAATAGTTTACGTTATGAAATATAGTTCTTAAAAAGTGCATTAATGGCCTTTTATTGTTAGCACAACAATAATACATATTTTTCTTAAAAATATGAGGAAAAACTGTTATTTTTACTTAGTTTTACATGTGATGTTCAGTTTCATTAACTCGTTTTACCAATTTTACCCACCCAGCACCCCTTTTCACTCCCCGATCCCGTAAGTTTATTTACTGATATTTTTAAAAAACGGAATATTTTGGATATGCACCACTTACGTTTATTTAGAAGAGTGTCTAAAATATGTAAGAATCGATAATTTTTAAAAAACCCTTATAATAGCAGAAAACCGTATTAAACTATTAGCGTTATTACCTAACAAAACCATACAATTTTTATTAAGTGAGGGCCTTTTAAATTCCAAAATGATAAAAGTTATATAATGCTTCTAGGTAGGTGATTTTCGATGTAAAAATATTGTCAAAACAGTATAATATAGCAGTGAGGAAAAGTATATATCACACTAGTGTTGCAAAGTAAATATCACCCTAGTGTTGCAAAGTTCTCAATTGTTTTTATTTTTCTGAACAGACAAACTTTAATTTATTTATTTTTGGTGAATAATTTGTGGTCGTAGGAAAAATAGTGTACAGTACTCGTGTGAAAATGACTTTCTTACACTCGTGGGTTTGTCGCGCTCGGCTAACGCCTCGTGCTACAATATTCCCACTCGTGTGAAATTAGTCATTTTCCACACTTGTAATGTAATATACTATTACAACACTAGTGTTGCAAAGTATAATATAAAGCTGTCATCGTTGTCATTGTTATTTAAAATAAATTTGGGTTATCAGGCTGTTAATGGGATTTACATTGAAAAAGCCATGCAATATTTTTTTAATGAGGACCATTTTAAATTCTTAAATGATAAAAAGCGACTAGGTAGGTGATTTTTGATATAAAAGTATTGTTAAACAGTATAATATATCGCAGTAAGGAAAAGTTATATATCACCCTAGTGATGCAAAGTTTTCAATTGTTTTCTTATTTTTCCCGGTTTAACTGTTTTTTTAGACCTTGCGAAACGTTTGATACTGTTCCCCATGGTAAGCTTCTTGATATCCTCCATAACTATGGCATAAGAGGAACACCTCTTAAGCTACTAGAAAATTATCTTAGTGATCGGTATCAAATGGTAAAACTTAATAACATCCTGAGTTGTAAACAAAAAATAAATCAATTAATTCCTCAAGGGACCGTTTTGGGACCGTTACTTTTTATATCTATATAAATTCTTTACTAAAGTTGAAAATACCGGGGTTAATGATTTCTATGCCGATGATACTGCATTAGTTTTCTGGAGACACATGGGATTGGACGCGAAACATCAGGCGATAGAAGGATTAAAAATGGTGAAAAACTGGCTTCAAACTTATAAATTAACACTAAACTTGGCGAAAACTAATTATATTGCATTCTCTCTTACTAGAGCAAATAGACCTCCTTTTAATGAAATTATCGTTGATAACTATGGCATTTTGGAAACACCACATACAAAGTACCTTGGAATCATGATTGACCAATTTCTTAAGTGGCAGCCACATATTGATTATGTCTCGAATAAATTACGAAAATTAATTCATAAGTTCTACCTACTAAGGGAAATTTTAAATAGGAAAACTTTGATAACCATTTATAAAACATTGGTGGAATCGATTATTAGATACGGAATACTTGTATGGGGTGGTTTATATAATAGTAGCTTGTATAAATTAAATATTGTACAAAAATATATTTTAAGGATAATTTTTAAGAAAAATAGATTATATCCCTCTAGAATGTTATTCTCCTTGAATATTGCTAATATTAGATCATTATATATGTTGACCGTCTGTTCCTTTATGCACAGTCATGAAGAACTACAGATTGTTATAAATCATAATTATGCAACACGGGCTAATGAAAACAGAGAAATACAACTTCCTGTTAGTCACAACAACTTAAATATTAAATACGTGAATTATATTGGTCCCAAAATTTTTAATATGTTGCCCTATGTTGTCAGGACTGTGGTAAATAAGCAGAAATTTAGATTCTTATGTAAGCGATACATTTGTGATAATGGTCAACAATTTGAAAAGTTGTTTGGTTCTGGATAGTTGGGTTGTTTGTTTCATATGTATTAATAAGTGCTTATAATTGGTGTATAATGTATTGTAGTTTTATACTTAGTAATTTAGGTTATATTTAATTTTAGGAATATGGCTTGGTTTTAGGATAACCTTATGCACATACAGATGTTTTTACATCTAGGTGCATTAAAATAACATTGTTTAGTTGTATTAAAATACTTTTTAGTTGTATGGATATTGTTTTATGATAAAATATTTTGTATTATATTGCATCAGGGAAATTTTTCCTTTAATCTATGTGAAGTTGTATGTGGGGTAACATGTTCCTTTTCTTCATAAAGTATATAATTTTTTTATCAAATATGAGTTAGGCTTTCGAGGTTCTGCTTTAGTTTTAGTTGCTTGCTACTTTTGGGTCACATTATTGTTATATTATATTATATTACGTCTGAAGCTTTGGATGGACATGGATTTTTAAAGTTATATTTTTATTACCTACTCTTTATACATTTTTTACAGCTTCTTTTTATTCCAAGAATAATCTTTGACAAAGCAGAATAAAATTAAAATATTAACACAATAATAATATTAATAATAATAAGATACATGCTTTATGTAATGGTACGTGACTAATTAAAATTATCATCAAAGTTATTCCCTCTGAATACATAATACGTCACTTAATAGCAAGTTTTGGACAACAGATAGCTTTTGTAATTTTCAACCTTTTAACTTTTTTACATCAATGGGCAAATGATTATACATTTTTTTGAGTCATAAATTAAAGATTTTTTTGTTAATGATGAATTTGATTCGGAAGTTGAAATTGAGATTTTTCTAGTATCATATAAAGAATTATTAGGACTTTTTTTTAAATTAAACATACTATTTCTAAAATATAAATAGAGGTAAGAGTTAAAATTTTCTTTGACTTAAACAATGGTTTACACGAATCTTTTGTCTTTGCTTTGCAGATATATCTAACTGCTCTTTTTTGTAATACAAATACTGAATTTAACAAATATTGATACGAGTTTCCCAAAAACAAATTCCATATCTTATGATAGAATCAATTAAAGAAAAATAAATAGATTTTAAAACTGAAAATCTTCTAATTTTTAGAGAGTATTCTAATACCATAACAATTAGATGCTAGTTTATTACATAGTTTTTTTATATGATCTTTAAAATTTAGTTTAACATCGACAAAAAGGCCTAGAAATTTAGTACATGAAGAATATTTAACAACTTGATCATTCATATATATGTTATTAAGAGTACATTTAAAGGTTAGGATATTATTTTTTTATTATTAGTAAGCAAATTAGAATACACCAGGATTTAATTTTTAAAATATCATTATTAATTGAATTGTATAATACATTTTTATTTTTGTTGTTCCATAAAATAGTGGTGTCATCAGCAAACATAGTAAATTGGCCTTTATATCGATAAGTAGTGCTGAGTGCCACTTTTCCGCAAGCGACTGCAGTTGACCGTAGCGGAGTTCGGTCAAGCAGTCAAGTGCGAAAAAGGCACTTTCGGCACATGTTAGAACGCTATTTTATCTACGAGTGTGAAAAGTCAAACTAAATAACCATTTAATATTATTTATTTTTACCATAACTGCTTATTATTATTAACAAAATTAATCGTAAAAGAACAGTTGGTAGCATTTTGCAAATGAATCGCAGTGGCAAGTTGTTGTGGGTAAGTTGCGGAGTTAGGTGCCGTTGAGGTGCAATTGAACCGGTCGTCGTAACAGGTAACAGAGACACATTGTTGCTTGCTGGAAGACGGTACAAAGGGCCTTAAGTGCGTTTTTTGCTGTGTTCAAAGGTAGATGAATTTTGGGATAATATTTTGTTTGATAAGTCCGTCTTGAAACTTTTAGAGCTTTCTAGGTAGCCTTCTGCAACAGATGCTTAACAAACCTAATGTAACGCCCTATGTATCTGTCATAATTCGTCAATAAATTCTTAAAGTAATAAAACTTACCGAATAACTTTATTTGGCAAAGGAACGGAATATTTCGGCAGAAATTTCTGGAGCAAGTTCGTGCATTGTTTGCCAATGTCGTTAGTATTCAAACTTTCGACTTCTTGTACGGCATCGCCACCAACCCAGGTGATTAGAGCATTGGGATGATTAAACACTTCTGTCGAAACCAGTGACTTGGCGAAGCCATGAATGTTTCTCGCTAAACTTACAATCTTTGGTCCAAAGTAGCTGAAACCCTTAAACGAGACAAAGAAATGTTGTAACATGGAATTTACTTGAAATTCGATGCCAAAATAAAATATGTATTAAAAAAGTTCTTCTATTAAAAATTACATACCGGATGATGCATCGCCGGGCGGGACATGGAAATCCCATTTAATTTTTAATGGGGTCAATTATTGGCTCGCCTAATTATTCTAGAGAAAATTTCTATTGAAGTTTATTGAAGAGCATGCAAATGTACGTACATGGTAAAAACTTTAGATTTTTCGGTTAATCCGTTTGCTAGTTAGATGCTAATATATTTTTAAAAATTGTTACGTTATTATCGCCTCATATTTATGAACAACAATAAAAATACCAGTTAGCGTGACATTACGTTGTCATTTTAAAATTTAGTGCATTATTATTATTAAAAAATCGTACAGTGAAAATATTGTATTTATACAAACGAGTTAAGTTAAGTTAAACTATACTAGAGTAACAAAATTTAAGAACTTATGATATTTATAATATTTACATGCTTCAATAAATTATTAATATTATTACAATAAATAATATGTTGGAAATAAACTTAAGATTTAAGAAAATTTTCAAATATTCCTCCACTGACTGCTAGACAATAACCCAGACGTTCATAAAATTGTCTTCTTACATTGGCTAACTGGTAAATTGAAATTTTATTGCATTCTGCAGAAATAGCATTTTTAATTCATCTGAATTAGAGTAATTTTTATTCTTGTTTATCAAAATGACAACGTTATGTCACGCTAACTGGTATTTTCATTGTTGTTCATAAATATGAGGTGATAATAATGTAACAATTTTTAAAAATATATTAGCATCTAACTAGCAAACGGGTTAACCGAAAAATCTAAAGTTTTACCATGGACGTAGATTTGCATGCTCTTCAATAAACTTTTAAAGAATTTTCTCTAAAATAAATAGGGGAGCCAATAATTGACCCCACTAAAAATTACATGGGATTTCCTATGTCCCGCCCGGCGATGCATCACCCGGTATACAGTGTGTCTACGTAAGTTGGCGTCATATGGGAAACTTTTTATTATTAATTTTAAGAAAAATAGTTATTTTGTATAAAAATTTCTGCATGGTCCAAATCCTAAAAAGCAACCATCAAATATCAAATTGTAGTAGTCATCTACGAGGTTGGACCAAAAATGTAAATTTTGCTTAAGAGTAAAGTACCTGTATTTTTACTAATAAAAAAATATTATAAAGAAAAGATTTTTAGAAATGAAAATTACTTCTAAATATGCAATTTGGTTTAATTACAAAAGAAAATATTTTTCTGCGATAATGGTGAAAATTTAGGTTTGTACATAGTTCGTGATTATAAATGTCATAGGACACTTTTAAATAATTTTTTTAAATTTATTTTTACTAGAACAAGAAGAATGTACAAAATGCACTAATGTAAAAACTTAAATTTTCTCAATTTTTCGCAAAAAAATATAATTTTTTTTTGAAATCAACAAAATTTTATATTTAAAAAAAATTCTAAACATCTTTTCTTCATAGCAATTTGCGGCATTAGCAAAAATACAGGTACTTTAATCTTGAGCAAAATTACATTTTTGGCCTCAGTATATAACTGACACAATATGATATTTGATAATTGTATTTAAGGTTTGAGACCATGCAGAACTTTTATGAAGAATAACTTTTTCGCTAAATCAATAATAAAAAGTTTCCCATATGACGCTCAACTTACGTAGACACACTGTATAGTTTACAGTAGTCGCTTATTTTTGTACCGTCCTGTATACATGACCTTACGATAAAAAATTGCTTTCAAAATATAGATTGACGTGTTATTTACGCCTTTTCGCAAGAAATAAACCCCTGAATTTTAAATAAATTTGTTTCAACTTACGTGTCTTCAGAAATTTTAAAAGAAATCAATGGTAAATTTCTCGATAACTGTTAACTCTACGTACAGGGCATGGTACTATGGTACATGTGGATACATATGTAACATATTTAGGATATTATTTAAAATTCAAAAATTAATGAAATGCAGATAATTTCATTTAAAAAAATTATGCTTATTTCAGGGACCTTGTATACATAAATGAATTTACCATAGAATGACAAAATAAAGATCGAAGTATTCAAGCGTTATTATAAAAAAAAATCACTGAATTTGAATTAAACTTGTTGCCACCTATGCGCCCACACGACAAGTGAATATGTTTTTATAATTGTTGATTAAAACTTAAAAATAAAACATTAATTTAACACTGTTTTGCATCTTTTCTAACGTAAAGATGGCGCTTTTTTAAAGCCTAAAATGCATAGGTGTTGGTGTTCTTTTAGTAAATTGTAATGTTGATAAAAACATAATATTAACGTATTAATTTACGATTTACTTGTGGAAAATATTATAAACATTAATTAAATTTTTATTTTAGTACAAAAAATTAAGATTTGTGCAAAAGAAAAAATACAATTTATGTAATCGGATTATCTTGCCGCCCCTAGAATCATGCAGCTTGAGGCGGCCGCCTCACAGTTCACCCCTCGGCCCGGGTTTAGGTAAAACCGTTGTTAAACTATACCCAAAATATCAGTCAAAAACTTAGTTGACGAAGGTAAAACTGTGAACAACCTTCTTATCATGCTTACAACTTTAAACTTAAACATTAGTTAGGTATATAGTAGGTATAGGTTTCCTAAAATTGTGTTAATCGTGTACTAAAGCATAAGACTTTTTAAAATGTCAAAATAAAAAAACACATTTATTAAAACAAGATAATGAGCCGTGTCAACAAACTTCCTCTTACCTAACTAAGAACAACCACGGTACATTTATTTAGGTTTTTAGCCTTCTTGGATTGTCCAAAGATAAAAAAATCATATTAATATTAGCCCAACCTAATAATCAAATGATAACTTCAAAGTTTAATTACCAAAAACAAAACTATGTATATACGACAACACAAATATTGGTATTTTTAAAATCCCTTGTGAATGTCATAAATTTTATAGAGGTAAAACTCCACAGCAATTATCCTAAAGCATAAACAAGTGTTCATTTTTTAAAAATAAATCATTATAAACTCAAAAAAAAATTCAAACTGGGTAACGCTAGATTGTGTAAAATATTTTGCCTATTAGACCATCATAAGAAAAAAATATTTTATATATATTTAAATATTTAATTAAAGGTTTTACTTTAAATTAGCTAAGAATACAAAAATAATTATCACCTATAAATTAATGTTATAATAAATAAAATAAAATATTAAATATTAATAATTTGATGTCCTGCCAACAGAAAAATACTGATACTTTCCACAAACCAGATATTTCTAAAAAAATGTGCATGTTATACAGTGACCAGCAAAAAGTCCGCAACATTTTAAGAGAAATTTCGTTTTTTTTGGCGATCGCCTCTGCATGTCCGATATGTCATGTGCACATAGTCTAAGAACCGGCATTAAGAAAATATACCCTCATCTGTTAATTAAATGAAATAATATTTTCTAGGCAGATTTTAATGTAGTGAATGCAAGTGAACAACATCTGCCAGCATAGGTCTGCTACAATTAATAATAATTAATTAATTAATAGTTAATTTATTTATAATTGTTACCTTTACATGTTAATTGCATAAACCAATGATCAGCGGTGAAATAGCCTAGTTGGTTAGATAGCAGCATTAAGCAGTGCATGCTTTGTCGACACTCTGGGTTCATATCCCGCACTGGGTAACATTTTTTTTTCTATTTTTTATTTCCTTATCTATTAGCAAAATTATGTTTACCATATTTAATTAAATAAAATCGGGGATGAGGGTATATTTTCTTAATGCCGGATCTTAGACTAACAGCGGTATGGCGGAAATTTGAAAAAACTGAGATTGAATTTAGAAAAGTGGGGTTAGATCACAAAATAAAAAAAAACCCTAAGAGTAAAAAGTGCTTAGAGCCTAATTCTAACCCCAAATAAAAAGTTTGAACCATATATTTAAAAAAGTAAAATCGCCATTTTTTTAAAATCTTTTTGTTTCCAGGCCCATTTTGTTTACCAAACTTGATTCATTTAACTAAACTTCATTTGTTTGTTTTTTTTTTTTTGACAACTAGCGCAAAAAAATTAAAAAATGGTTTTTGCCAGTACTGCACTTGCACTTAATTTTTCGAAGTATTATAAATAATATTTAAAAAAGATAAAGGATTTTTTTATTTTTTTTTTTAATGCTTTGTAATTAAGTAGTTTCAAAAATAGGTTTTCCCAATTTTTTTATTTTCCAAAATAATAGTTTCGCGATTTTTAACCACCCTGTGTATTAGAAAGCAGTTTTTTCTAAGCTTTGTGCATTTTAGGCCAAGCAAAAGTTTTATGAAGATTAGCTTTTTTTTCGTAATATTAAAAATAAAAAAATTACAGGTATAGTTAAGTCCATCCATGAAAACCCTGTATATTTCTTTAGCTTAACCTTAAGGTAAAACAAAACAAACCATCTTTATTGAAAAATACAAAAAAGAACCGTTTTTAAAACAAACCTATTTAGAACTATCGTAAAAAAAAATCAAACTTATCCTAAATAAGCACTACCCTAATAGACTACAGGGTGTTTCCTAACACCGGTACCAAACTGAAGGTGGTGATTATTTTCTGTCTTTTATGAAAAAAATTCCTATACTATAAACATATGTCCGGACTTACTTTATTTTTAAGATAAAGGGAGCTTAAGTAAAAAAAATATGTATTTTTAAATATCTTAAAAACCCTTTAACCGATTTATATCAAATTTGGTACTCTTCCATTTTAAATACTAACAAATACTTTATATTTTACCTACCTCTGGTACCAAAAATTCAAATATGATTTTAGCATTAAAAAGTACCCAAAAGAATTTAATTTTTAAATCTTTTCGAATCCTTCCGAATTTTAGAATTATTTTAGGATTTAAAACGATTTGGAAGTATTTATTCAATTTTTTTAGTCAAATATTTCTTAAAATTTAAATTATTTGTTAGTATTTAACAGGATTTTAATTAGACTATTTTTTAATCCTTTTAGTCCTTTTTTAATCAAGAAAATGTCATACTTTGTTATATTTTGCCTAATAATATTAAAGTAAATAACTATAGGTTACTGATGACCTGGTGCCTTTAAAATCTAGGTAAACTACTATGTGGACTTGTCGTTTTTAAGTTTTGAATAGGAATAAAAAAGGATTAAAAATACCATTTTAATTGGAACTTACCATGAGTCTCTTTCCACCATTTTTCATCATAAAACAAATAAATTTTACAAATTCCTGCAAAACCCATACTTTCTATACTCTTGAATATATTTTCTGGCAAAATATTCTGCAGTCCATTAAATTCTTTTAAGACACCCAGGGATGGGGTTAAAATTAAATGATCACATTTTATTTCTCTGCCATTTCTAAGGAGCAATATTATAGTTTCATCATCATTTCGAATTATTTCGGTTACTTCCGAATTATATCTAATGCAATCTTCGGGTAGACTATCTAAAATTACTTGGACCAGTGACTCCATAACCTGATTTTAGGTTATAGTGAGCCACATCATCATGGCAAATATATTCGCTCCAACTTTTCGCACTAATTCTTGACAAATTTTTGCATGAATTATCAACAACTTGAAATCTAACGTGCCAGTCGTATAACTCTTCTAATTCCTGAAGTCTATCATTGTCAGTGTCTAAGCTGATTAAGTATTCATTAAAACTTTGTTCTCAAATATTTGGCAAAGTGACGAAGGGTAATCATTGGCATTTAAAAATGATTCGCATTTTTCCAAAATCTGTCCAATTTGAAATCCAATATTTTAACTGTAGAAGGATCTACAACTTTTCCGTTGCTTCTAACGTAACAGCCAAGTCCTTCTTCAGATCTGTCATCTAAAAGGATAAAGTTGTAAATATTTTATGTTAGTTGTTTAATATTAAAATTAGGCAGAAATATCCAGGTCATGGTCTTTTTTAATTTTTTTTTGTAAAATTTTAAATTACCTCGGAATATTACATATTCTAACTATTTAAATTTATTTTTCTACTAAAATACAGTGTGTTTACGGATGGAATTAACTATGCCTGTTCTTTTTTTTAAATTTAATATTTCGAAAAAACTTTCTCTTCCTTAAAATTTTCGTCTAAAATGCCAACACATTTATTTTTGGTTATTAATTATATTTTCCCAAGTTACCATGCGTGATAAAAAGAAAGGTATAAAACCATTTTTTTATTACTTTTTAATGCTTTTTTGTTGGGTAGTTTCAAAAAACTATTTTTTCAATTTTTTCCATTTTATATTTTTGCAATTTTAAACCAATCCTGTATATCATAGGACATTTTTTTATAGCTTTTTATCATTTCAGACAAAGCAAACAATATTATTAAGAATATTTTTTGTAATAATAAAAATAATAAAAATTACAGGTATAGTTAAGTCCATCCCCTGGACACACTGTAGATGCAACGAACTTGATTTAAATAACTTTAATTAAATAAAAGCGCATGTTACAAAAATTGTGTTGTATTGTCCAAATTCCTTTAGTTGGTAACCCTGCTTCAAAGAAGTTTGTCAAATAATTTCCTTTAATATACACTTCCGTCTTCAAACAAATTGTATTAAATATTTGACAAGAAGTTTGATATGTGTAAACCAGCTATACAAACCTGAAAGTAAGTTATGTTTAACAGCCAGTACATAAAGCGGATTATCTTTTCCATGCAGCCATTGTGCACCTAAATCAAGTGGTCTTGTTATTAACATTGATTGTCCTAATTCGACCGCCGGGTTGATTTTGAGCCTCTAAGATTAAAAAGTTTTCTATTTTATTTTCCATAAGCGTGGTTGCTGCTTCTAAGCCAGCCATGCCTGCACCAACAATAACTATTCTGTAGTGTTCTCCATCCCTACAATATGATTAAAAATATTTTAAATGCAGATAATTATTAGACTGGGCAAAAAAACAAACATTTTTTAACGGTACATTAAAAATATTGTTTATGGCGACGAAATAAAAATATCTTAAAATATTCAGCCCTTAATATTAACATTAAGAAGTGCATCCTTAAAATTATTGATTTTTCCACAATTATCCTTAAAGGAAATTAAATTCTGTACAAAAAGCTTTCTAGGTAAATTTCCGTTTGCTAATAATCAAGCCCTAAACATTTTTTTTTATTTTGTCACTTATTTTTTAACCGACTTCAAAACGAGGAGGTTCCTAATTCGCCACGTATGTTTTTTTTTGTGTATATTACGCGATTACTCTGGCGTTTGTGGTCGATTTTTATTTGAAAAAGTGCACTTCCGCGGTGGTCCCATAAAAATACAAAGTCAGGATCGCGAGAAAGAAAGGTACTAGACTTATTTTTCGGCAAGGCGGACTCAGTTTTTTGCTTCAAAGCTGACTCTAGAAAAGCACACGCTCATATAAATAGGTATACTATGGGTTACTGAAAAGAACTGCAACTCTTGAATATTTTTATAACCGCTTAAGCTACATTAACCAAATTTGGTATGTGAAAATATCGGGCATAAAAAATTGAATAGTAATATCGGCACCGTTGCCAGATTTTCCTGTTTTGTGCTACACGTATTATTTCCGTTTTTTTAAATGAAATGTCCCATTTATTTTCAATGCAAAAAATTACGCAGGCTAAATTTAGTAAGTCCACAAATTTTTAAATTTCTATTTTTACTAGCTGCTAAGATATGACAACACCACATTTTAGGTAAAAAGTTCAAATGCGCTAAAATATTTCTAAAACCACTTGAACGGCGTTTACAAATTTTGGCATTTAAACGTTTCTGGATAAGTAGAATTGAACAGTGATACTGTTATTGCTGCCAGATTTTCCACTACTTGCGCTACATGTAATATTTTGGTATTTTAAATGAAATCCCTAATTTATTTCAATTGCAATAAAAGAAGCGTGACAACTTTACTGAGATTCCAAATTTTTAAAATTTAATCTTTACTAGTTACCGAGATATGACAACACCGCAATTCTATTAGAATTTGGCAACAATGGTGATATCACTGATCAATTAGGTATGCCAAAAAACCCTTAGTACCAAATTTTGTAAATATAACTTTAGGGGTTTCAAAGATATTTAGGCCCTAAATTACTTTTTTCGGAAAGTGTAGTGAATTATATATTATCTTAACAACTAAGGAGACAGAATTTTAAAAAGTTTAAAACCTACTAAATTTAATAGGTCGAATTTAATGCAATAAAAATAAATTAGGCATTCCATTTAAAAACTGAAATAAATACGTGGAGCATAAAACTGGGAAATCTGACAACAGTGCCGATATCACTATTTAATTCCACATGTTCAATACCCTTTAGATACTAACAATAACTGACCCGTCCCTTGTCTATGCTTTAGATACCAAGTTTAAAAGTTGCGGTATTTTTTACTAACCCAGTATGTCCAGATAATAAAGCAAAAAAAAGAAGAGATCAGGGGAGCATTCAGAATCGACAACCTTGGGGTAAAATTTACACTTTTCACCGACCAAAAGGAGGAGGTTCACAACTGAGGAGCGATCAAACAAAACGTAATAAATCAATTTTTAACTTTTTTAAGCTTAATGCAGTACGCCTTAATTCAACGTAAAACAAAGCCAACCACGATGTCAGAATCATTTAAAACGCAATAAATCCTATGTTAATTTAGTCCCAAACATAAGCCATTCATTCCAAATGTAATAAATCCAAAATAATTTCGTTTTCATACATAGTGTAGTAAATCCACTTGTCCGTAACATAGCAAATGATTATTTTATTTTTGATTTTATTTGGACCTAATTTAAACAAATCTTGTTAGAGAGGCAGCATCCATTTAACAAGACAAATAAATTTACACTTAATTTAAATAAGCCTTACTAGATGGCAGACTTTTTCAATGATTGAATAGGTGCAGATATTTTGTATGAGAATAAAACACCAGATAAAAAATGAAAAAGATCCAAAAAAGAAAAGTGATGCAATGTTGCAATATTGAATGCATACCAGAAGAGCAAAAGCCTTTTCGAATTAATGAAGGAAAATCCACATTTTTCTCGCATCTTTTGCTTCGACTTGCAACAAGTGCGGTCACTGCCTCGAACTCCTATATCGGATGCTTTTACGCTCACCAAATTAGTTATTATGCATTCTGTTGTGTGCATATTTAATTAAAACATCCAATATTTTATACATGGTCCGAAAACTTAGCTCGTAAAGACTCCATTTAAGTAGGTTCTGCTCTTTTAGATTATGTAGATTCTCTAAATTTAAATGAAATAATGAGTAATTTTATTGCTATTCTGCGATGGATGTGGGGGCAGAACAGAAATTCGCATATCATTTATGACACTTTATTACTGGCTAGAAATTAAAGCCCCTCCAAATGTGGAAGAAGTAAGAATAACTTACCCTGTTCGGAGTCACGGTTTTGCTGCCGGCAGACAGAGTTTTCGGCCGAATAGAAAAGTCTTTAAGACAAATTTCTGTGGTTGAAACAAAAGATTAATACAAAAATATATATTCTAACTTTGGTGTTGTCAAAGAACTTGGCAATGACTGGAATTTGCTTGGCATAAAAGGACTACTAATGACTTTGAAAAAAATAGAAGGAATTTCCGATTTAAAAAGAATTCAATAAAAAAATATGCAAAAAAAAATATTAAGGGTTGTATGCTATCGGAATTTTGGATTTGAGGCGCTACATGAAACTCCAAAAATTTTAACAAAGCGAGGAAAAACTGACAAAAACTTACTTCTGGACATCCACTAAGTAATTCCATTCCGGATAAGAAACAACCATCCCTTAGGCATTTGTGACAGAAACATTTTGATAAAGAATGAATGGAGGATCCGACATTACGTGACCTTCTATATTCAGAACTTCAAACCGTTGTTCAAGAAGTTGATGAAGACCAAGAATGTGAATGTCTAGAGTTGGATCATGGCGCTCATATTTAATTTTTTTGCGAGTTATTTTTATAACAATATTAATATTGTTTTTTGTAACACATAAGTTTTAAAATAAGATAAGATAAAAATTTTATTATTATCATTCGTACAAACCGTAATAAATCCAATTAGAAATCAAATTAAATGTAATAAATCCAAATGAAGCAACCAAAACGAATAAATTCATTTTGTTTTTAAAGATAATCCCTTTATTTAAATTAAATATTTGTTAAAATACATATGTTTAATATGGTTTAATTATCCTGCTTATAATTCCGAAGTAGGGTTTTTTCATTCTCAAAAACATTTCCGTTAGAACATTTTTGCTATTTACTCAAAATTTATCACAGTGGAGTTATTACATTTTGTTTAATCGCTCTTCAATTCTCCTGTAGGTTTTTATTAACCGACTTTAAAAACGAGGAGGTTCTCAATTCGCCGCGTATGTTTTTTTGTGTGTATGTTACGCGATTACGCTGGTGTTTGTAGACTGATTTTAAAAATTATTTTCGGAATTCAGAATCGACAACCTTGGGGTAAACTAACCCTTTTCACCGAACTTAACAAGCGGATAGCTGCAGCCCTGTGTGTATCGATTTGTTGCAGCCACACGTGTATCGATTTATAAGCTTTTGACAGATATAATGTATTCTACCAATCTACAAGCGGTTAGCTGCAGCCCCGTGTGTATCGATTTATTGCAGCCCCCTGTGTATCGATTTATAAGCTTTTGATAGACAATATAAGGACCTAAAGACAGAGTATGGGTGGGGGTTATAGTTAGTTCTCGTTAGTTAAATATTTTTCTTAATTCCTTAATCAAACCTTCATTGCTGTCAAAAGCTTATAAATCGATAGAAGCTGCAGCTAACCGCTTAAAGGGGTACAAGTATTGTTTCTTAGTGAATATTTACCGATTTAATTTTAATTGTAATAATAAGAAACTAAAAGCTAAAATCGACTTTAAAAAAAATAGTAATAGTTCCTAAATAGTTAAAAATAATAATAACAAAAAAAGAAATCAGGTAACAACATATGTGCTTAATTACTCAAAGTCAATAACTAAATAAACAAAAGATTTTATACTTTTATGCAATATGCTATTACCTCGACTTCTATTTTGACTTCTATTTTTTATGTTTTTTTTTTATTATTTATAATTTTTCAGTAACTTTTTACTAATTTTTTTAAACTCAGTTTTATTTTTTTGTTAAATGATTATGGATTTTTAAACCCCCAATAAATATCAATAACTTTATAAAACAAGTAATTATTTTTAAGAGGAACATTTTATGTTCTACAAAAAAGATCTCTCTAATATTTTTTGATAAATTCATTCCTTTTCATAGGTTATTTAATGTTAAAATAAATTTTCATTTCAATTTCAGCATTGAATAATCTTTGAAAGGAATGAATTTCTCAAAAAATGTTAAGAAATATTTTAGTAGAGCATAATTAAATTCAAAATCTAGGTGACAAAAATTAAAATAATAATAATTAATGTTTTAGGCGCGATTACAAGAGAAAACGGCTTGTTCTACGGAAATTTAATAAAAACGCTTTCTTTTGTAGAGAAGTTAATTTTCCTTAAAAATATTAATTGGTCAAAGGTTTAAGATTCACTGATTCCGAGATTTTGAATAAAAAAAAATGCAACAATTGTTGAAAAATCAATAATTTTAATAATGCACCTATAATGTTATTATTGGGGGCTGAAAATTTTAGGATTTTTTTTTTCTTGTCGTCGTTTCGAACAATTTTTTGGAGTATCATTATTAAAAAAATGTTTGTTTTTCTGGCTGCAGTTCTAACAATTATAATTCAAAAATCCGAACCAAATATTAAACTTTTATAGCCTTAAGCCAACGAATTTTAGAGATCCGAATAGAATTTACTAGCTTATAGTCTCCTAAAGGGCTTGTGTCTCAACGTAACTGAAACCTAGAATTCGGTTCTGCCAAATAGTGTGCAAGTTCGTATGGGAATTGGACATCATATCTATAATTTTACAGCGAATTTCAATTGTATTATGTAAACTTCTGTAACCTTAGATTTTTGTATAAAGACCCGACATTTTATAATGCCCTTGTAATTGCCTCTTACACTCTTAGGAGTGGAAATTGAGTTTCTACGGTTAAAACCAGTAAAGCAGTTGTTTTTAATGGGTCTCTGTAGTTAATTTTGTTTGCTCTTTCGTTACCCTTGTTGGTTTATTTCCAACACACACGTCTTGTTGTAATAAGTAATGCTAAACAGATCCTCAAACTTTTTTATTGTCCACCATGTAATCAGTGATATTACATGGTGAAGATGGGGAAAGGTCCAGAAACCCACAGCCCAAAGGATAACGCCGTCCACCGTCATAGTTTTTAAATGCAACTTTGTATCGTTGGATGTCTGATATGCGCTCTGTGAAACCGCTTTTAATCCTTTAGTCCTCAAAAAACGTCTTGGATGCAGGTGGTTAATGTATTTTTTCTGTGAAAATTGAAACCGTACTGAGATATGAGGGTACTAACTAGTAATTAATGTATTAAAATGTAAATGGTTAATGGTATTTATTATTAAAATATTATCTTTTGTAAGTTTTTTAAATAAAATTCCAACTTTAAAGAAAAATGCGTTATCGGGATAAGCCCGCTCAGGTAGAATAAATGCTCTGGCCAAGGTATGCAAATATGTATTTGACACTAGCTGTGTAAATATTTAAAATTTTGTTAGCTTAGTTTTAATGTTGGTCTGAAAAATATGATAAAATTATTTTACTTCCTTTTGCCTTTCAGTCTTACATGCCCATAATTTTATTATTTAGAAGAATACGAATGACTAGGACCTATGATAAATATTAGATATCATGGTATATGGTTTAATTTATTTAGGACATGTTCTATTTTATTGTAAAATATAGCTAATTGTGGCGGCGTTATCCAACTTATCGGGCATCTCCGCTCAATGTTATGGTCTTAAACGTAAAAGTTTTCTTACTGAAAACGTTGACTTATCCAAACATTAAGTGAAATATAAACCCAAAATTTTTACCATTATGGCAGAAAAAACAAAATGGAAAATGAACGAAATTGAATATTTAGTAATTTTCAAGCAAAAATACAGGTATCTTTACTCTTGAGCAAAATTGTTTTGGCCAAACCTCATTACATGACTGGCCTTAATTTTATCTGATGATTGCTTTTTAGTTTTGGACCATGCAGAATTTTTATAAGAATAATTTTTTTCAAAATTAATAATAAAAAGTTTCATATGCCGCCAACTCACGTAGACACTGTATATATTTTTCTTGGCTGTGGCGTAAAAGAAACTACGCTCGAGAATGTCAAATGACGTTTTATACAACTTTGTAACCCTTCGCGTTCTTTACGCCTTTCTCAAATTGTCAGATTAGTTAAATATATTTCTGGTTTAGCATGTAAGTAACTCACTCTATCTTAATCTGACGCCCTCGTACATTTTGATGGATATATTTATGTTTTTTATGATCGGCCCTGTATACGTGGGCTCATATTAGTTGGAGCATAGAGTAAGGAAATTATAAGGTTATCATGGAATAGCCGATTTAAGGACGGAGTCGTGAAAACTCCCCAGTAGCCGTTTTCATTCAGTTTCTCAGTGAAATACCGCCAGTTAGTCATTTCCAAGAGCAGTGTCTCCCCACCACTGATGTTACACGAGAGGCGAGGCTTCACCGACCGACGCATTTAAAGTGTAAACTGGAAAAATGACAAGCCTGCCGCCAAGCCTGCCACAAAAGCGGTACGCAAATTTACAGCATGCCATGGTTTCTCTTATCCGTAGGTATGTTACTTTATGGTTGGAGGGGTACTTAACTGGGTACAAGGTATCCTCCGGTATATTAATCTGACGAGCTGTAGTAAATCCCGAAATCTCTTCTTGGGCTCTCCTACCATAATATTTTCCCAATAATCACAAAACCAAATTATTTGATGGCACTGTATATGACCTCATAAAATATTTCTTTGGAAAATGGCACGTAAAGATTCGTCATTCCTGTTCTAGGATAAGGTACAATAATACAGGGGAGTTTTTATCTTTAGTACAGGAAAGTCACTGCAACTACAAAATGGTTAAATAGAGAAAGAATTGTAGTTTTTGAGCTTAGTTTTGATCACTTTTCATTTCATGAAAAAAATCATGGTCCACTCGATATTCTCAAAAAACTAAAAAAAGATCTTCTGTGGCTCAATTCATATTCGGAATGAAAAAAGTGCAAATAATTATTTTTAATACCAAGGTTATATCCGATATTTAATATCTGGTTTTGAGCTATGACATAAACTTGCACTTTTTTAGAAAAAAGCATAGTACCTCAGAAGCAGTTGGGCTGAAGTCACTTTTTTAAAAAAATGTGTTGTGTGTGTCTTATTATTTACTTTATTTACTTTTTATTATTTTATCTTGTTAAGTTTTAGGGGCATTTATTTAAATTGCATTTTAAGATTTAAAAATTTTGCTGTCCTGTATAATTTTAAAAACTGGAGAAGTCCAGTTTTTCTGTTTTTAAGGTACAGAAAAATTAAAACACATTTCTTTAAAAAGTGGACTTCAGCCCAACTGCTTTCTAGTTACAGAGTTGCCTATGACATTTTTTAAAGGTCATATTAATCCCTGTATCAAACCAAAAACTCAACCTGTATACACGAAGAATCAATTTTTCGATTACGACCACGAGTCATTAAGGAAAATAATACACATTATTATTGATTTACTTTCTTACTTATAAATGTTTAATTAAACAAATTATTATTGACAAGTTTTCGCTGCAAAAAAGCAGTAATTTTATATAAAGAAACATTCACAAAAATATTATTTTTATAGTAAATTACAATTTATTTCCCCCGGTATACGGGGTGTAATTCTAATTTGATGACTAAAAATACAGGATATGATTCCTTAGCCCATTTTAGGACAAAAAGTTTATATTAACATATGTATATCCTAAACCTATTAACTTTTGAGCTACAGGGTGTAAAGCCAACAAAAAAATCTGTATCTTTATCCTTTAAAACCTTCAACTAAATTTATCTGCTGTTTGTACCAGTCCCCATCTAATAATTCCTATGTCGAATTCTTTGACTTTCTTTCAACAAAGATCGCATAATTTCTCAGTTTCCATCGGCTGAAATAATCGTGCTTGGCGACTTCAATGTCCATAATAAGGATTGGCTGGGCTCTTCAAAAACTGACCCCCAAGGCAGAGCAGCCGAAATCTTCGCAGTCAGTAACTCTCTTACCAACCTTATTATGGAACCCACCTACTTTCCTAGAGTCCCAAATCATAGTTCAAATCCCCTTGATCTCTTTCTTACTACCAACCCCGAACTCTATCAAACATCTGTCACAGCTCCCCTAGGTCGCTCAGATCATGGCTTAGTTACTATATCTTACCCTGCACATCCCGAGGTAAATGAATACATGCCACCACGCACCGTATGGCACTACAACTCAGCCGACTGGGATGGCCTGAGGGACTTCTTCGCCACTTACCCTGAATTCCATCTGCTTTTCTTCTGGTGATCCTTCTGAAATTTGCAATCAACTGACGGAATCAATTCAATTGGGCATTGAAACCTATATTCCACACACCATCAAGAACCCCAAACAATCCAATAACAAACCCTGGTTTTCCAAATCTTGTGATAAAGCTAGAATTTTAAAAGTTCATGCTCACAAAAAGTTTCTACAGGATCCTAGTCCAGAAAACCGACAGGCCAGCATTGAAGCAAGAAACTACTACAATCAAACAATTTCTGAAGCCAAAGACTCCTTCGACAATCGTATTAAAAACAAAGTTCTTTCTTGCTCAAATGGCAGCAAATCTTTCTGGTCCTTTGCGAAAACATAAGTAGGAATTTTTGTACCAGTTCTTTTCCGCCACTAGCTTTGGAAGATGAAATTGTTTCTACCGCTAAAGGAAAGGCAGAATTATTTGCTAAACAATTTGCTGCCAATTCAACCCTTGACCCTCCCGTAAATCATCCAATTCCAGCGGTTACCCCAGTTCCTCATAAAATGCCCGATATTATTTTTAAGGTAAAACACATTAAGCGTATCCTTTCTTCCCTTAACACCAAGAAATCGTCTGGGCTGGATGGCATACCAGCAATCGTTTTAAAAAAATGTGCTCCAGAACTTGCACCAATCTTAACTCGGCTCTTTCGAATTTCTTACGACACAGGTATCTTTCCGGAAAGCTGGAAAGCTGCACGTGTTCAACCTATTCCCAAGAAAGGATCTAAATCTCTTCCATCTAACTATAGACCAATTTCAATTCTCTCAGTTCTTTGTAAAGTAATGGAAAAACTAATTAATTCACAAATTCTTAAGTACTTAGAAAAACACAAAATTTTGCATGACAGGCAGTATGGATTTCGCCACAAAAGATCTACAGCAGATCTTCTTTCCTTCGTATCACACTGCTGGAATAAGTCTCTTGAGTTTCTAGGTGAGTCCCAGATCGTTGCTCTTGATATATCCAAAGCTTTTGACCAGGTCTGGCATGCCGCACTTCTTAATAAACTTCCCTCCTATGGTCTTTCAACTAAACTCTGTACTTGGCTCTCTAGTTATCTATCTGATCGTCGTATATCAGTTATTGTGGACGGCCATTCTTCAAGCTTTCACCAAGTAAATGCTGGAGTCCCTCAGGGCTCAGTTCTGGCACCAACATTGTTTCTTCTTCACATCAACGACCTTCTCTCGTCCACAACTAATTCCATTCATAGTTTCGCCGACGATAGTACCCTTCACTCCAGTTTTCAGGTTCCTAAACCCATTACTAAACCTGACTTGGAAAACAAACGCAGAGCGATGCAGATATCTCTTTCGCAGGATCTTAATTTAATATTGATTGGGGCGCTAAAAATCTCGTCCATTTTAATGCATCCAAAACACAATCATGTTCCTTGTCGCGAAAAGAGTCATCAAATACTCATCCTCTACTTATGAGCGGCCAAGTTTTACAGAGCAAAGACACCTTTAATCTTGTGGGCGTCACATTTGAAAGTAACCTTAACTGGCATAAACACATTGTATCTATAGCCACGGCAGCTTCAAAAAAGCTTGGATTTCTCTTTCGAGCCAAAAAGTATTTTTCCCCTTCTAATTTATACACTTTATATGTGTCCCAAATCCGACCTCCCTTGGAATATTGTTCTCATATCTGGGGCATGGCGTCCCCCACAACCCTAAGCATTCTTGATTCTATTCAAAGAAGAGCTATTCGTCTCATTAATGATCCTTCACTTACAGAAAGGCGTCCTCTCTTGCACATCGTCGGGCTGTGGGGATTTATCGCTTTTTTATAGGTACTTCCATGGCTTCTGCTCTGAAGAATTGTCCAGTATAGTTCCCTCCACTACGGTTCCCAACAGAGAAACTCGTGGTTCCGCGCGTATGCATCCCTATACGGTCCAACTGGACAGGCCCCGAACTTCCCACTTTGTTCGTTCTTTTATCGCCTAAGAGTTTCTAGGTTGTGGAACCTGCTGCCCGCGGAGGTCTTTCCTTCCCCCAAATACTTTACCTAAAACTAAAAATTTATTTACATCATAACTTTTTATTTTGACAGATACTCAAAGCTGGGGGCGCCATTTTATAGACAATCAAAAACTAAAAATAAGATATTTTTTCTGTGCTAAAACTTTGCCACTTCATCTTATTTCTATCTCTAATAACAAGAAAGTTATAAGTGCCTGCCCGAATGTGCCAAAGATTTATTTTATCTCTTTTTTAGTTCAAGAAATTAATCTAGATGATTAAGATCAGTGAACTAGTTTTTGATTATTCTTTAACTTTTCGACTCTTCAGAATTTTATTTGCAGAAACGCTGCACTGCATTGATGTGCACAAAAGCGCAGCAACAATAATTTGTGTTCGTTTTCTTCATGCTGCAGCCGGGGACTGAGTCAACCCGCGGGCTTTTACAATGTTTATATCTCTCGTAAACCACGCATCGTGCCACACTACCTGCAGACTATCGAAGACGGTGTGCAGACCATCAAAGACCCGTGTGGCTACGCACTTTAGAAGCACCATTTACTGCTCCTTTTAAATCTTGTGCTCGGCTTTGCCTAAGAATTTAATTTTTAACGGAAATGTCAAAAATATCACTACATGTGTTTATTTTAAAATAACGACCAGGAAACTAGGCATAATCACAACATCAAGAAACGAGTTATAATTTTTGTATTTTATTTGAAATAAGATTTATGGATTGTAACAAAAAACGTGTTTTTATTTTAGCAATGTTATGAATAAAATATATCATTTTTAAAAATAAATCATCATCATATCATAAAATCCCGAGTGTTAGTTAACGTACCTTTAAAGCATATAGCTATTAGAGACAGTGTTGCCGCTTTGCATGCTAGTCAGCTTTTGTTGAAAACGACCGCCCTTCTGTTTTCGGTTTTGCTCAATTCACGAAGAAAACCT